>UZAN01039719.1:0-15876 GCA_900618425.1 Echinostoma caproni
AGGTTATCTGAGGTTAATTTCGTCTTCGGACCAAGTGTAGAATTCGCAATGGTCACATAATTGTTAGGTTATTTAGTCACTGGTACTACTCGGCATGTGGGATGTGTTCGTGGTGGGCCAAAGGAGTTTAAGAGCCTGCACAAATTGTTACGAGGCACACACCGGGTGTTGTGCAAACGAATTCCTCCCGCTTCCACTGTGGCAAACATATGACGTAGAACCTACCTCGAAAAAGTCGACCACGAACCTGATACGGCCACATTCACAGAGTGATTTGTTTCATTTAGGTGTGAAATCACTCCCGAGTAGTCCCAACAATCGGAGGACCTAACAATTATGTAATCATTGAGAATTCTACGCCGGGTCCGAAGACGGAATAAACCTCAGATAACTTATGATGTTAATTTTTCATTTTTCCAAAACAACTGTTTTGTGGTTGAAAAATTGTTTGGTTGACTTGCTGTTTTTTTTTCAATGAGCTCAGTGTGGTTATGCGAATGCTTTTCCTGTTGAACTGTTGATCCGTAACAGTTTGTCAAGGCCAACGCCAATAAAAGAATCTCCATACAAGTCATAATGCAGAAAGTCAGATGGTAGTGGTGGGATTCGAATACACGATCTCCGGGGTGGTATTTTTGATGACGCCAACAATGGATCACCGCCAACATTGTTGTCAGATGAAAATGGGGAGTAAATTCGACGAACTATTACATGTTCCAGTCCTGTTCGATCATTAATGGCAAACATGACGTAAAGGTTTTCTCAAACTAAGACTACCGACAGTTCGATGAGAATAGCGATCATAGGACATTCGTAAGAAAAACAAGAGAAATACATACAAACTCACGGTCAAACAAACTAGTAATTAATAAGCTGTTTGAAAGTGAAATTGACAGCTGATATGCAAAAGCGAGTTCTCTCATATCAACGCATAAATTATTCTTCAATAAATGGGTTAATCTGAAATGGTTTCAAAAGGTTGTGTTTATGAAAGTATATTCGTCACACGGGGTCAAAATTTCACGCAACAACGCTTATTTACCTTGAAAGCAGGTAATTTGTCCTTATGAAAAAACATCAACATTGATCCGTTTGGAATCCGGGCCCGGGCACAGGAGACCGGTAATCCGATCCTTTCCATCATTCAGGCTCAGTCTTAACAACTTGAAACACTAACATTCAGCGGTCACCTGCCCCTACCATCGGACATTGTGGATTTTGTCAATTAATTATCAAATACCTGAACCCATTATTGCTATAATGTAGCTGAGTCCGAAGCTAGCATCTAAGCATGATTTTCTGTCTAACAGACGGTATGATATTGGACATTTCACAAAAAGTTTTCTCCGAGTCGTTGACTTTTATCTGTCTATTTATTGTTACATGGGAAATTTTTGAAATGCGCATGTTCAGTTGCGAATAACCAATTGATTGTAATCACCGTACTTTAAATTCTTCCGGAGAGCCGTTTTGGGGTTGGGAGAGCGCGACGGGGGTCGGAGAGGGTAGAATTAATAGCTGTTTACTCGGAAAACAAGCACATTGTGCTCCAAATCTTAAATCATCTATGAACTTTCTATTCCTTATTTATGTATTTACGATTCAACTAAATAGTGGCTTCTCTCAAGCAAGCTCCAACTTCTTTTGCTTCATACCAATGATTTATTAAATGGTTTATTAGAATAACTCGTGGTGGGAATTTCTTGTAGATTCACGTTTTTCATTCATTAAATAAACGTGGATGTTCACAGAGAATGAAACTCATAGGATCTGTCGTTTCTGTTTGTGTATCTGATTCCATTTTGCCAAAAGGCATCAATTCACGCGAACGATACATTGTATGCTTTCGTGCTTTGGATTCTACAACCCTCACCCGGCGGACTTTATCCGTAGGATAGAAGAACAACGAGTGCATCATATGGCTTCAGTACCTGAAATTGGCTTTCTCTGGACATCAATCATGATTAATATACAAAAATACAATTAAACGGAAAAGGGATAACGAATGTGTAACTGAGTTCCGAAATGGGGCAGAGAAAGATAAGTATTTTCAAACATTGCAATGTACTATAGAGTTGAAACGTGGAAATTGTAATAGCCTGCGAAAAACAAAATCTTTATTTACGTTCCACGCAGACCAGGGGAATCGTTTTTATACAGTCTGCTTTTTACGCACCTTCTCTAACGGTTTGTACCCACCTATCTTTTGCGCGCGCAAAAAAACCCGGGAGTAATGCACTCGTGGAGTACAGAAAAAATTTATTTTGAGAAAAATATTGAACTTATTCGCGTCCTTATCGATCAGTTGAGCTACAGTCCATAAGTGATACTTGTGTTCTATTCAAACTACTGTAATTCCTCTGAAAACATCATTTGAATCTTAGAACCCTTTTGTACTGGTGGCCTCATAAATGTAAATACTCCGGAGTATTGTTAAGACCGTCTGCACCTGTTCGCAAATATCCTTACCAGTAAAACTAGAAAAAAATATTCCAGTCTATTGGATTCTGATTCAGTTATTTTGAAGCTCAGAAATCAACCTTTTAACAACATTTGTGGCTCCCGGTCCGTAAGCTGAAAATTTGTCTGTGGATGCGGTGGTACTCACATGCAGAGAAAACAAAATGACAACTACACGATCGGGGTTTCAGACCACACTCCTAACTGGGTCCCACCTAATTTCCATACCACAGCACGCTTACAAAACATCAAACTCCTCGATTACCAAGCATCTTACATGAAGCGAAAACTCGTTGCTCGAGAGAAAAAGTTTCGAGCAATATATACCAATGATAACACCAGAATGCTCAAGGTTACCGAGGCACTTATACTCAACAGATGAAAGCCAATTTTGTGTTAACGGGAGTTGTTCATCACCTTGGTTTTACTCTGGTGACTCGTTTTTCCTTCACGTTTTCATGCTTTTGTAAACCATTCCGGAACCATAGATAAATATTGTGTTTGTCTGCAGTATGCACCCGTTTGAGATGTACCGACATAGTCTGGGTTATAAATCGTACACTGTTACTGTATTCGCTTCTCTTTTCAAATTCATTGCTGACTAAACCTGTTTCAGTCTGTTTGAGTGTCCATGTTGGTCTTCATAGATTCCCAATGCAAGCACCATCTAGATTACTCAAGTCTTTCAATGCTGACCTATGAGTCGCCTCATAAATAAGCCAACATTCTCTGTGTAAGCAATCACATTATGCGTTCTTATTCGAAACGCACGTCTACAGTCCGGTATGGTTGCATTTAGATGAAGTTGGTGGGATGTAGATGAGATGAGCAATGGCGCATCAATCTATACTTTTACATTTCACTGATGGGTGGTAATAAAACTGAAGTATTGAGATCTATGAACCACTGCTCACAAGCGTAGATCCTTTGTGAAACCAGAAAGTAAATATACGTTAACTAATTTATCTCGCAATAGTAAACACCCAGTGAATTTAACCAACCAGACACATTCCAGTCAAACCTTGATAAAATGGGGCGCACTATCTCCAGATATAAGGTGGCGGTTGAGGAATTGGAGGATTGTCACAGGAGCAAGTCTGAAGCCTATGTCACTACTATCCGTTCCAAGGCCATTGAGAAGAACAAAGCAAAGTTTCACAAAAGTCTGCAATCCCAATCTCTCCCGTCAGCCGGTTACAAGCTGAGTCGCTGTCCCTCGTTCGTAACTGTTGTACACTGCATTTATGCGATAGTCATGCAAATATTGATCTACTATTTGACAACTTCGTGATTCAATTTAATGACCTCGTACCTGTATCGCAGACATGTGCAGTTAACCTAAATCGTTAATGACCCATTATTGTCAGAGATATTACGAAAGAAAATCCAGGAAAAGTGGACGTTAACGATAAAGTCTAAGAAGAACTGAACAAAAATCGAAGTTTTATTCTACCGAGATCAAATAGGTGTTGTTGGACCGGTGTAAAGATGACAATTAATTATGTGCTAATCTCGGTGATGACAGTAAATACAGGCACAATACCCGGGAGAATAAAAGATACTGAAGCGACTTAGGACAGAAGAGGATATCTTCAATCAAACTAGTTTCATATGGCTCTGGACCTCCGAGAGTCCGTAGATACACAAGCCAAATGTATCACTTATACCAGTGGTTAACATGAGCACTTTTGCCTAATATACCACAGCACACTGAAATGTTAAAATCCATTGAATATGTTTACAAATAGTCGACCAGATATAGCGTGACATATTCGTTCTCATACCTTGATCATATCGGGGATCAAAACGTGTTAAATAAAAGGATGCTGGCTTTCAATAAGAAATCTTTCGTCAATAGTGCAATACTATTGAAGACGGTAGATTTTATTTGTCAACGCAATTGTAACTAATATGTAGATCAAAATACCGGTGACGAAACTAAAAGAAACAATACGGAGATGCAATTGAACTATGAAGATTTGTCCAATCGAAAAGTAATACCGATAGAAGGATGGTATGATTATGGGATCACCACTTAAACCACTTCGGGCAAATGTATTTTTAGTCAAGCTCAAAGATGCATCACTGTGGGACATTGACGATAATCTAGGTCTATACGTCAGGTACATGGACGACACATTCACCATTTGCAACTCCACAACCTACATCATTCAACTTGTTCAAGCGTTTAGCGACGCTCACGTACGTAAATGATTTTCAATGGGGATAGAAACAGATAAAATTTTCGCTTTTGCTGGACATTGCACTAATTCGAACGGAAGATAAATCATGCTGAAATAAAAGCCTACCGTAGGCAGATGTGGGTAGGACATCACAAACATTTTCTAAGTTTCGTCCCACCAAGATACAAACGGAATTAGTGAACTGTCTAGCCTATAGGGCAAAGAGATTTTGTAGTCTCGAGATCCTGAATTACAGCTGGTCAACATAAAATACATCCTTCGGGGAAAAGGATACACAGAAGCGTATTTATTCAACCCGGTGAAGTTGCGCAAGAAGAGTAGAAACATAAGTAGTAAGTGTATAAAAATGCATTCAGTATAAGAAACGAGTTCATTTTGGTAACTCCATCTTATGGCATTCGGAATTTTGTCTTTATATATACGGTAAAAGCGAAAGTTGTTTGTTCATCACGCTATCTGGGAAAGAGCACTATTTTTAATAATCGGGACCAAATAATAACAGGAGTGTATCGAAAAATTGATGCACCATGTGTTCTTGTGAATGTTATAATCGTGATATCACAGCGGTGTCGGTAGAGAATTACATTCACCTACGTTTCTGTTACTGTGGGTGATTTTTCTCAAGGTTTTCACAGGTTTTACAATCAAACGAACACCATTGCTAGTAAAATTCCAAAGAAATGAGAGTAGGCAAAGTAGATTGTGGAAGTTTTACATGACATTTTTCACGCGCAACCTATTACGACATGTTGCATCATCACGAGTTGACAGTGATCATGGTTCGGGTCCCTGCATTGGACCGAGGCAGTTTGAGCGCGGCACCCACTTTCGTCTTTTTCGCAAAGTGGTCAGTTTAGGATTTTTACCAGGAGTGCTTCAGCCATTGCCGCGTAAATTTATCCAAGGTACTTGTTTTGGGGCACTTTGCAAATGACTTTAAATGTACCGTTTTCTATTTGGTGCTCTGTATCAATGAGGTGGACCACATTCACAAGTGTTCTTTAATAAAACCGTCCTAAGCCAGTCCAGTTTGGGCCTTCTGATTCTTTGTGAAAACTGTCCCATTGTACGTCCTGCATAAGATGTAGAATATATGCAAAGGAAGGAATACACAGCAAATTTAAAAATAAATTTCTGATTAAAGAAAATCAGTGCAATGAGCCAACATGCTAATCGGGGTTGGCTTAAAAGACTATGAAAAACACAATTATTTTCGTCAACGTAAACATGAAATCTAGTGACCAAATTTTGCATGGTTCCATAAACTCATATTAGTGAGGATTACGTATCAAAGTGAATAAAGTAGATCAGTGCGACGTAGAAAAGCTGATCGATACAGGTGGCAAGTAGTCCTGACAGAGTATCATCCGATAATGATAAATCGTGTGTGGGGCGGATCAGAGGTAGCGTAGGGATTAAAAAACAAACAAAACATTTCAGACAAAGAGTGCCTTAGAATAAACACTTATTGCGATTGACGAAGATAACCACTCTGCGAACTCTGTGATTAAAATTTGGTCCCTCCTGAAAATATATCGGACACCTCAAGTCCGATGACATCACCCACAAAGTCTGTTTGTGAGTAGATGTATTTAGTCAGAAAAAACCGCAGCAAATTTACATTGTTGACCATGTACGGAAGTTTAACATTTTCCACTTTTACCGAAGAGCAAGTGAATAGAAGTCGAAACGGAAAGAACTTGTCATTCCCTTGACGGATGGTCCCTTCAGAGCAACCCATTGACTAGCACAATGCCTTCTATGATGAAGTCTTCCATTCTGTCTTATCCCTTGATAATTATTCCTCATAACTCGCATACTAGGCATAAATAAGTTCTATCTACAGAATGCGACAGCCTTTCCAAATTAGTGGTACTGTAGAACAACATTTTGAATTGCTAATTTTACAATTTGTAGGAAACATAGAAATGAGGTACGGAATAATAACCAAGGAATGTAAGTTTGTTAAGTTACTTTGTGGGGGCCGGGGAAGGACGTGAGCTTTCCTTCGTTCAATGTTGAATAATTCGGCGGAATTCATACTGCTGGGATCCAGTTAATCAGAGATTTACTCTACCAGTTCGATGTTTCTTGACGTCGGACTAGTGTGCGCTTATTACTTTTCACTCGCCTTGTGGCAGAGTTAATTGGGTTTCAAAGACTACGACATCATGTACGAAAAATGCTGAATAAAAATTTGCAACTAATGCACATTAAAAAGTATTTCCTATTTGGTGAATTAAAGCGGACAATCGTGATCGAGTGATCAAAGTCAACACAAAGACTGCCCCTAGGTTTTGTGTTTCAATCCCTTCCTCGCCTCTTATCCCTCATTTGTTACGCAGGTTTGATTTGATTGATCATAACGACTTTCCCAAATCCCATGCTTTTTCCTGTGAACGAGTTACAATTGTGCACGAAATATGAACGAGGTGTGACAAATATTTGATAAACATTTATTTTACGATAACTCGTTACAGGAAAACAATACAATACTTTTGAAACAACCATGTCCGGAATCCCCCGAAAACTTCTATCTCCAAAAAGCAGAAACACAGTTTCTGAATATGCTCCAAACTGTTGAGTGCAAATCCCTAACATGGGTCCCACGGAACCTACATCACAGCTGTCACGGTTCAACGCCGCTTGTATGCTGCTGTTAGGCGACTTCAAAACACCCTGACAGAATGGCTGTGCATGATGTTCCCTAAATGTAATAATGGTAGGGGACGTTCAACGTTTTTCTTGTCATACAAATACTTCTATGTCAGTTATAATTTGAAAGAGTGTTATTTTTATCGAGAACGTAAATTATTCCACATATAAAACGGTCTTTTCATTCCAGATATAAACATAACCAGTTTGTTTTTCAGCTTTCTAGTTCTTAATCATTCAGTTTTCTGATGCCATATTTCGGGTGAATATCACCGATTTCCACGAACCCAGTAATCAATTCTCGCCCATGCCTGGTTCGGATAATTGGATTGAATCGTAATTTGTACATGATAATTATTAGGCAACGATAGATATGCTCTCACCTACACGCAAACACACACGAACACGCTCAGACACTCACGCACATGTACGGGAGATAGCCTGCACGGACGCGGTTCACAGATGGCGTTTCGTGCCGGGAACAAAAATCTGATTTCCCCGAGTATTTTGTTTTCTTTAGAGATTATCTCACGCATGGCAGGGCACGGGTGGAGATAAATGAGACTGAATAAAAAACAAAAATGTCAATGAACAATCCCTACCCCACGAATTCGAATCGACCCAGTAAGCTATAGGATAAATGAAACTTTGTGCTATTCCAATCGCGAACAATCGAACCTCAGTTGCGTCATTTTGCGGAGGTAGAGATAAATGAAATATCGAGGTCAAATATCCGAACCACCCCGGTGCTCCTCATCCTCCTCCATTCGCATTTCCTGATACAACAATGTTTTTGACGATCGGTGTGTCCGCTATTACAGCATACATAATTTGGTTCCGATTGTTCAGTGGTCTATTTTTTTATAATATACGGTTCAATCGTATACCTCGAGGTGAAGTGCACTCAAGCGGATACTACATCAATTCGAACTGGCTATAAGGAAGAAGTAAGAAACACATTTCAGTAACTAAAAGGAATGGCTTCGTTCGAACATCGTATTACACCGTTTCGGGGAGTAGGTGCATTCATCATCTTGTACATTTTGAACTGTGATCATTCACGATTTTTTTAAATCTCCGTGCCATCGTGCAAAAAGCACATTTTGACTTATAGCAATAAAAAAGAGCAACGAGTTGAAGTAGATGATCAACGAACGTAGGAATAAACTTAGAAATCCTCACGTAGTGCGGAAAGTGGATTTCAGAGGGAGAAGTGCTACGAATAAGCAAATTCCTGTGGTATTATTTAGCAATATTCACTTTCTGTTCAGATCAATCAATAGTATCTATGGTTCAGAGGAAGCTACCACCTGTCTGCATTGTCTTGTCATGTCATCGTATTATAGAATAAAGACCGAGATTCAGCGTCGCATTCTACTAAACAAACTACTCAAGTAGAGCACAGGATCGAATTTTGCACGATTGTACTGCTTCTAGAAGAATATCGCTCTAAAATACAGCTAATCTATCACCACGATTTGGTTGCTCTCTTCGTTACAATCCAAAGAATTCCTCTGACAACAGTTTGCAGACCTCAGAAGCTACTGTAACCTCTGAACCAGTCGTGAACGTCGATGGAAACATTTCCACAGTTAGCTAGACTACAATATTTTAGCAAACAAGACTGAACTGACAAAAAGCTAAATATTTCATGCGCGCCATATACAACTGTCTTACCTTAACTCATCCAATTTAAGATTTGCTCTCATTATGGTATCTGTTCTGTTTGAATAGTTCCATGGATTTTCTTCGCGATTTATTTCCACTAACCGTACTTATCATGAATTTCACTATTCACAGGGAAAAGGTAATCGTACTGGAACGCAAGTTACTTTAGACTTTAAACTTTACTTTAAACTTTGTCTAAACTGGTCAACCGATCACTGCTGAGTTTTACTATATGCCCATTGCCTCCTAAAAATCACACGTTCTCCACTCTCGGATTGAAGGGGATACTTGTGTGCTTTACATAAGATATGGTAGAAGTCACCTGTTGCAGACAAGCTTAAGTCCATCAAATGTATCATTTTACACCGGCCGACCGGAGTTTCTATTAGCAGGAAAATTGGAGGTGGTGTGATGACCTACATTAGCCCTCCCTGGTACAGAAAGTCATAAACGCAGCTTGATATTCCCTCTGATATGATCGATTTCTGTGAGTCTCCAACCCGAGGTCAATTTGTTCTGGATAATTACTATTTGTTTTCCAGCGATATGAGTAATCTGTCAATGAGTTCAGCCGCCAGCTCATTTAAGCAAATATGCTGACTACCTAACACTTTGCTCCAGAAATTTCCCTTTTATTCCTGTTTTCTTCTGTGATATGAACAGATCCGAAGTTTATCCACGTGCTTTAAGTGCATTTTAACCTTCGGGAAGTTCAATCATCCATGTGGTTCTTCTATCATGTACACAGAACTTCTAACAAGATTAGATTCTGCCAAATACTTAGCAGATCAAAGTTCAAAGTTTTATTATGGGAATAACTTACAAGCTCTTGCTTTTCTCATCTCATAGGTTCGTGCTGTTGTTTAAAAATCAGTGATACATACAATTCCTTGTGCAAATGTCACATGATACGGGATTCTCCCATTTCTCCACGCAGTTTGACTTGTGTTGGAATGTAAGGTGCGCTAATGTTTCATTGAGTTTCAGTTTAAAGATTCAATACTTGGTGCATAGACGACGTAGGCTGGGACGGAGTTCCAGATTGAACACACTCTGACTGCGAATGACTGACGCCGGCATTTCAATCGGCATTTTGATACTATTAGTTTGAGCGTGTCCTCTATGATGAACGTTGGTTGATAACTTTAGCAACGAGCGACACGGATAGTTTGGGTTTTGAATTATTTGATAGATGATAATCATGTCTCCTCTAGTGATAGGGGTATAACCCCAACGACTCCAGACTCTCTGCGTATGAATATATATATATATATATATATATATATATAGGTGGACATTTCACATTCACAACCATGCACAAAGAAACTTCGACGAATTTTATTTCTTTTTGAAATTCGAAGAGTCGAACAGTTCCACACTCAAAAAAGATATAGTTTCACTTTTTGTTCATCGTTGCATTCCTCCCACCCCCTATTATTCTGTTTTTCCCCTGTGGTTTTCGCCAAACTCTTCAATAAAAATTCAGCGATTCTTCTCCTCTGAACTGTCGATTATCAATCGTACCTTTTGTACCCCTTGAATAACTGCATTCAAAACGCTGCGAACTACACTTGTCCGCATATGAAAAATTTCGCACACAGAAAATCCTTTCTGATCCCACGCATCCGAACAGGGTGAACCAAACGATTGTCACTCTTAACAAACTATTTGCTCATATCATTTTTCAGCCCTTGGCTATCAATATCTACAAAAATCCGGCTGTTCCTTATCTGGCTGGAATCCTCAATAACCTACTGCATGTTCCTGCTGAATTTCTCCTCTGCATTCGAAGACTGAATGTTTTCTCAAGTATAATCTTCTTTTCAATGAGACGGTGTGAAAGTTATGGTCGAATTGATGACTTTCTGACCACACAAATGTTTTTACAAACACAGATTACCGCAATTTGGAAAACGAGCCTTCAAGTTGCACGGTAATTTTGGTGTTAAAATAAGAGCAATCTTCAGCGTATTTCTTCCTCATTACGATCGTCCCCGACCAGTATATTGTTCAGCCCCGTTAACGCTTTGACAATTCGATTTATTCGAGGACAACAGTCCGGACACGGACCGGGTTGCAAAAGGACACGGGTTACACACGATGGGCGGCGCACAAACAATGAAGGTTCTTATCCCCGCTGTTCGATACAGCCAGCTGAGGCGTGCGTCGGATGCGTGCATGCATTCGGGGGACACAAACGCACGCACGCACGCACAGAGAGAGAGCGCGCACAAGAGAACGAGAGACAAAACGCGAATGGATCCGAACTCGTTCAGCGGCAAGTTTTCAGGCCTTGTTCAATAATTGTGCATGTACGCGTAGGTGTTTCCGCATTAACCACGTGTGCTTTCGGTGATACGAGGTGCCCCTTCGGGCGCGCGCCTCTGTTTGTGTCTATGTGTTTGGTGCGTGTATGCACATGTAAGATGCATGTTGAACGGTATTCTCGCTTGCACAAAATACCTGGGGGATAAACATAGGATTGGTTAAAGGCCGATGTACTGACCTTCAGCGCCGGCCGAAATGCCTCCAAAGTAGAAGACCAGAGACCGGTTTGCACCCTTGGTGCGTCCCTTTTGGGAGTGTGGGTGAATGGGTAGGAGGTTAGATTGTGCTGAATCCACTAATTTATTGATCATTCACGATTGGATCGATCAAAACTGTTCAGTTTTACATACCTCAGCCAACCCGCTTCTGCCGCGTTCCGGACAACTGCACAGGGTAAGAGCTGTCCAAATGCGACGCATTGGATTGCAGCATGGACAGCTTTTAATGACAATGTGACTTTTCGTGACTATTTTCCCAGAGAAAATTGGTTTCGGATCTACGTTTGGATTGTTGTGCTCTCGTTTTTGTGTGTGTTAATCTTCCAGTTGGATCGTGAATCAAACCATCAAACCACCAGACGTTATCACTTTGACTGGTTGACTGTTTAGGGCTCAGGAACATTGTTTCTATCGCAACCCGGATTACATAGAGAAAACACGCGTGACGATCATTGAAGGAAAAATCAAAAACTATCTGGTTAACGAGTGCTGATTGATCCTCCTCCACCTCATCATGACCTACGTTGAACGTCAGTTGCTGTTGCGTAACGGCCCACCATGGGGATTTCGACTTACAGAGGACTTCATGGAAGGTCTCATCGTTTCAACGGTAGGTCGTTCTTAATTCTTTTCTAAATACTTAGATAATCATTTATTGCATCTGATATAATCCGTTGATTTGTGTAGATATCATGCTCATGCCTTGTGAGCACAATCAGATGAACAAATTCAGTACAACCCTTTTCAGCATTATTAAAGATGAACTCCTGGTTTGAGTGACATTGAATTGTATTACCAAGCATTACTGTGAGATACCTATGAATCCTGATCCGCCAACTCATTTGTATCGCTTGGTCCATATTCATGTAATGTTTGTCAGCGGACTAATCCTGAAAAAAAAATACACAAAATGTGCATTTTGTTTGGGCTTTGCAATGGAACATTATATTGCACATTGTGGTCACCAGTTCCAAATTCCATACCAATAAATGCATTCGGTGAAAATTCATCCTACTGAAATCCATCCCAATTACTAACGCTTCTAATCACGAAGAGGTGTTGTAGCAGGTGAAAACCCAAAATTATAGGCACTCAAAGTACAAAACCTGGTCGGAGCACCGCGGTATTAGAGCCTCCCGTTTTCCTAGAAAAGTTTTGTAAATTTGTAAAGCGTAGTGATAATGTTTCGTATAAATCAGATTATTTTAACAAAACTCAAGTGAAAAATATTTTAATTGTACTTCGTTGCTGGGTTACACAAAAACGTCTTATTGATAGGTGATTAGTATTGCATTTCAAAGGTCGATTGTTCTATCGATTAAAGTAAATTGGTCGAGATGTATGCCAAATACAGTAGACTGAATCTTTGATTTTGATGTTTCCATTCTGGAAAGGACATTATAGCGTGTTTTCAGTGGACACCCATAGATCATTTTGTTAAGTGGATACAGTGCAAGTTCATTCAGTATTGCAAATTGCGTCCAGTATTTAATTGAAACAGTATATACTTTCAAAGCATTAACGATAATCTCAACTGACTCGCACTGTACAATGACGAGTAGTATTTTACAATGAAGATGATGTGACCGAAAATGACAGATCAACGATGGTAAAATGCCGGCTAAATGCCCGCATCATTTTTAATTTATCTGTCCCTGAAAATGCAAAATGAGAAGAAAGTGCTTTTCTGGGAAATCGGTATAAAAGATTGAAAGAAAACACTTGTTTTGAATGAAACTTTCCTATTTTTTCTGAAGGAATATAACTTCTACCAAGAAGAATCACAATCCGACTCAAGTGCTTCACTGGTGAACAACTCCTGATGAGGTAGCAACTCATCCATTTGGGGAAACACTCACCGAGTTCGGTAATTGCGATACAGACCCGTCCGATAAAATTCATTTCGAATCACTTGTACTACAAAAGCCTGCGCAATTTTCTATCATCCACAATTATTCCTTTCATAGATAGATGCCTGTGTTGAATGAAAATTAGATTCTTTTAAATTAAGGACCAAAAACTAAATTAGCAGTGGACCCAGATTCAACCAAAAACGAAATTCAGTATGCTCAAATAAGCGTGGGAATATTCAAGTACAACCATTTTTGCTCGATCCATTTGTTCGTATTTGTTGCAAATTCATGAATGTGAATGCTAAAGCATATTTTTAATGCGGTCTGGATCCTCGGCTTTGCCGGTGTAATTGCGTTTCCTTTATGAATCAATTTTGAGCAATATTCGTATTGCTGATATGTTGCTAAATGTGAGGAATTGTCGAAATGCCGAGTAGAGGAACCCCTATCATAAAATAATTACATCTACTTCATTTGAGCAATAAAGAGTTTCTCATTCATCTTTTACATTCATGCACCAGAGGTTTCGATTGCCAATTATGTAGGGTTGGTGAGGGTAGGGGTTGGGCCCGCTATTCAGGCTACCCATCGGATAATTTGTTGACTACTGAGTTAATATGAATGTGGAGTAGGTGATATTTCCTTCTTAGAGGAAACGCAACACTTTCGAAAGTTAGTATCATACTCATTGTTCTGATGCTTTTCCGTTAGATGATTAAGTTCGTTATTGGTTAGCCTATTCAACAACCGTCGATCACCTGGTTAAACGAGAAAAAAATGATTTCATGTACAATACAAGCAAAGCTTGGTAAAGATATACTAGCGTTTTCAAATAATATAGGAATTATTTAGGAATACCTATTAAATCTACTTCCAGATGTATGAATGGAATGTACAGCGTGATTGCAACGATCAGTTTGCCTTGCAATGACGGGAATCACAGATTTGACAAGCATGCCTGCAGTTGTTCCACTATGTGTTTACTAATTAGCCATCCCGTGGGTTTCGTGTTCATTTATCGAGCCAAAGAGCGGGGAGGGGTGCACATAAACTCACATCTGACGAATTTCTAACTTCTGTGTCAAATCGTGCAACGGAGATAGTCAATTGTACGTAGATTTGAGCTAGCTTCGTATAACATATGTGGTGTTTGAACTCGCGTCCCAAACAGTTAAATTCGATGGTCAACTACCCGTGACCTACTTAATTCTCCAAACTTGCCTACCCGTATGATACTCTGATTGCATACAGTTGGCCTTCGGGCTTTCTGTCCAAGCCAGGAGAATAGGCTGTACTGCCGTGACTGGTAGTGCTAGGGTAAATAAGGAGATTTGAGCTACAAATCTACTCCCGCCCTGTATTCTAATGGGCGGGGGTGGCTCGGTGTTAACGTAATCCAGATATCACCCTGGGGTCTATGTTAGAATCTCACCGCCATCGCCTGACTTTCCCATTGTGTGTTGAATGACAGCCCTCTGATTGGCCGCTTCCTCCTTCCTGAAAATTGTATCTTTGTATTCCTAATAAAAGGAAATAAAATGAGAAAAGAAAGAAAAGAACGTGTTACTGATGCAATACGCGACAAAAGCTCCCCATAAAACCCTATGACCATTCTATAAAAGCAATTGAATGATAAACATGGCAGCCGGGATACTGTTAGAGTTGTCCACCGTAGGTCGACCAACGGAAGTAGATTTATACAAATTATTCTGATGATCACATGTTTATCACTGCCGAACGAATACTAGCGCACAGCGCAATTCTCAAGTGAGTTCACCAAGATATTCATTAGTCGTAACCTTGGGCATGCACACCACAGAGTTTGCAGCTGTCGTTGTTATTTCTGTTAAAGTTCTGATCAAAGAATAAGCGAAGTGATTAGGCAGCGTCATCTCGATACGCGATTGGAACACAGCCCAACCAGCGATTGCTTTCCGTCATCGACTTAGTGGACTCTGTGCACTCCATTTTGGATAGTAAATTGTATTTGATATTATTCATTCAGAGAGCACGAGCTTTAACTCGATTCACATTTTGTACAACCTGAGGTTGGCAGTTGCTCTGATCAATTTAATAACTGGTCTGAAACAGTCAGCTCAATAATGAAAAATATAGTTGGTGTTATTGTTTACGTTTCAATAGTTTGCGTTCAATGCTATGGAAACATGCACTTTTACTAATCGACACTCATACCGGGATGAACGAACTTTTAAAATCAAAGCAGTTGCAGGACTCGTCTCATTAAGAGAATAACTAATGTGTTCACTCAAAAAATCAGATTAAAGTGATTTCTGTCATTGGTGTCCGCTTCAGTTGCCTTCCTTCACACCGCCCTCACTCCCAATGACCCGTATATCAATGCCTAATTGAAAATAATGCAACGGGTGTTTGCTAAACAACTGAATTTTCCCTACACAAAAGCATAGTAATCAAACAGTCGTTTTATAAAGAACCAGGCTTCGCGAGGCTCTGCACTAATAATCCCGATGG
>UZAN01039719.1:19205-29730 GCA_900618425.1 Echinostoma caproni
AATCACCTCGAACAGGACATAAATTGTATCTTAAAAAATTGGCGACGGATATGCTAATGACTTGTTGGAGTACAATTTCTATTCTCTTCACTAAACATAAGTTGGAGAATGTCTGAAGAATGTTCAACAAGACGAGAGAATTTAACTAATACAGACCAGAATATAGTACCAGCTGACGAATGAAGAACATGCATATCACAACATTAGTAAGTTTAAGATAAACAACGATATTCGAGAACATTTTCACATTTCTGATAATAGTGATATTATTGTCAAACAATCGGTTATAGATCATTCAATGTTTGCATCCGAACTCAGAATTTGGGTGATCAAGTGGTCTAAGCAGTTATCATCAACTGACAATGTACATCGAATCCCGCAGGGTTGACCAAGTGAACATTGGACCCACCTACGTCAAGCATCCCGGTTTGTTCTCGATTACTCAATATGACCTTGGTCGTGTTTTGCCTTTTGGCCTTAATGTCGACGCTCATTTTAATGTTTTTGCGACTGAATAACATTTTCTCTAGCTCGAGCATCTAAAATGAACACAATGAAAACAAGGTACAAAGAATCAATTATCAATGGAACGTGAACAAGATATTGTAAATAAAAATGATATCAAGGTTATTTGTTAATTTCTTTGTTTTTGGAGCATTTTTGTAAGCCTTTTTGGTGTTAGGCCTAGCAGATTATTGATATCTGCTGTGTGTTCCATCATTATAATGTCTTTAGCGGAAATGCAAAATGGTTTGAACATTAATTTATTCACCTCGGTTCTCTTTGAAATTAAGATTTGATAAACCATTCTCCTGTTCAAACCAGGAAATTGAGCCAGGTATTTTATGGGGAACACCGGTAGTATTATTGGTGACATTCTCTACCTCCCCTATCCATCAGCCATCTGAATTTTTATCGATCTTTTTATTTGAATCTGTCATCATTGAACTAAAAATGCAAAACTGCATTGGCTCCAAACTCACGTCATTTAACCAATGACCTTAATAGAAACACACCATAATTGACAAGCAAAAAGTGAATCCAAAAACGAGGTTCTGTGTGCAACTCAATAAATCGGATTGATAAATTGCGCTAATGTTTTAGAACCTCTAATTTTTGCAGAACTATAAATTTTCGAAAAAATAAATAGAGATTCGAATCAAAAAGAAAGCGCTTAAAACCTCAGTAGAATGAAGCTTGCAATGGCATAAATACTGATACAATATAATGCCTGATTTTCTCACTTCCATAGAGAGTTATTTACGTTGTTCCGCTCTGTCTTAGTCGCACCAAACTATGCACAGTCAGTATGCTGTGTGTGCTAACCTGATCCGAAAACGTAACGTAAATCAAACAATGAAGATAAAGTACAAATCTCAGCTAGCCAGTTCATAAGATAACATTAAATAATAAAAATACAACCAATTATTTGAATTTCGTCAATCAGCACCAACAATATTATCGATACATAGAATTCGGAACTATCTGTACAATAATTCTTTCCAAATTTCATTTAAAATAGATTTTACTTTCCATCTCCAATCATATTTATTGGAAAAAATGTTGGATAGTGGCAGGCAACTGGAGACTCGCCGTGGTTGGATTAGTGTCAGAGGGAGGATGTAGTTGAAGCATGGTACCGTTAGACCCACATGGTCGGTGCTTACAGGCGAAGGTCAACAACATAGGCTGTTGCCAACGTATTAAATCTTCCGTCTTGTAGGTTATTAGTCAAGAACCTATTAAATATGCTTCTATAGAGGAGTCATCCTCTACCGACTTTCTCATTTCTACTATGGGAGGGAGACAAATTCGACTCTCAGTAAATCCCCTGTAGATGCGTCAGTCCCTAACACTACCGCGAACCAACAGACAATATGTCACCATTTGTTCTAATGAACAGATAGTTATATTTTTCATTTTTCAAACGGGCAATCGGTTCGATCGCGTGGCTGTCAAAGGACAGTAAAATACATTTATTAGTGACAAGAAAACCCAAGACCTGATACGTTCTCCGAGTACTCCAGTATATCCACAGAACTCGGCCACTCGGTGTTCTGATTTTTACGTACGTTCCCGTGATACCCCGTGATGAATCATTGCCGCACACGAACGCATTGGCTATAAGGTCACAGACAAGCGAGTGACTCTAATGCACATGTGGGCAAGACAACTGTTGCTGTCTCGTACCGCGGTATCTATCGGGCAACCTCCACGTTGTTATGCCAGCCTGGTAGACAGAAATTGTGGTTTCTACGCGGAGCATCGATCTGCACACAATAAGCCCACAAAACCCGGTCGTGATATGTGCAGTCGAGTTCAGCGTTACGGGATATTTGAAGCCGACAGTGATTTTACAGCGTGTGTTAACCAATTAGCACGACTTATCGGTGGTAATTTCGCACAGTTTTCCTCTAATTGATGCTATTTTATTAACTGACCAAATAGCCACAAAACCATAAAAAATCGTTTTCGACTACATGTGCACTCGTTTTCAGGTTAGCTTTTCTTTAGTTTCACTGATCAATGTATAAAATAGTTTGCAGCTCACAAGCTATTTCGTAGACGACAGAATTAATTTTAATCAGACTGTGCAAATGAAGAGGAAACCAGTAGTTCAAAGGTTTACTGAAAATCTACCTTTGATCTGAATTTTAATGAATACCACACTTTTAAGCTATTTCTGACTTGACTCATTGATGTTTATTGCTGACGGTGCATAATAATGCATAAGTAATGCGTGAGAATAGGTGGCTTGTTTAGCCACGCAGTGCATGAGATGACAGGTCCAAATGTCATCAGGTGTCATGAATAAGTTCGGTTCAGTTTATCGATCACGGTTTCTTTTTCATAAATATTTTCACAAATCAAAGCTTTTAATTTGGTTCATTTCTCAGCAACGTTGCGATACGTTTCATGAGAATGTGCTTGATTTTCTACACTCAGTGATTTGTTTGAAAACTTCCCTCCAAGTGGCATTTCTCAAGTTCAATCAATTATACGGGGAAAAAAGCGGTGTTCAGTAGAAGCAGTCGGATCACCCGCTTAAACAAGCGAAACGCCTCAACCGACAGTGGCGAAAGGGCTATAATTTGACTGATGGAGTACCGAATTATTGCCATTTATTCGCAGTAGTAGTATTTTGAATTGAAATGTGTTTAAAAATGAATAAATCACCGAATCCGATGAGGAATTTCGTCGTGGACACATCAGATGAAACATACTTTGAAATTGCAGGAAGGACTGAACAGCGGTTTTTGACCTGTTTGGATCCTATCAGTACTGTGAATCCATCCACCCAGCTGAGGATCGTACACTGAATCTCACACGTTAAACGCATGCATATTATCCTGATATTCATTTTTCGGAGTGTTGGGGTTATGAACGTGGCTGATATCATACCCCCGTTGCCCATTGCAGGGGAGCACGACATATTCACTATGACATGGGCCAGTTCATAGGTGTCACAATGGTTGGCTTTAAATCAGAGTTATCCAGTTCTGCTGGGTCGGTTAACTGCTGATGGGTCGTCTACTCGCCCTCGGCCCCCTAGAACGATGTTCCCGAAAGTTGATTCAGTGAAACATCCACGATCCTTATCTGTCCCACCGGATGTTGAGAGTGCATTAGGAGCCTGGATCACAGAGTACGTTCACCGAAGCTCCTTCTGAAGCGTATAAATATAATTCATATTCGAAATAAATATGTATAAAACAACTTATCTCTATATAAAAGTACGGGAAAGAGTTTGAATAAAGTCTTTTCTGAAGTCGAGAAGAGACACCAAAAATATATACTCCAAATAGAACAACAGATGTGCGAAGGAGCTCGTTTTTAGAGATTCGTATTCATCTCAGTATATATCACTACTTGGTAATAAGATTGTTTCGGGAAAATAAAATAAAATAAAAACAGATTACTAAAAGCGATTTCACCGTGAGACCGGAAATCGGGATCTAAAAGTTTCGGACATGTCCACTTGGTGATTTGTTTCAGTTAGGTGTGAAACCACTGCACTGATGAGTAACTTAATCGTTCCGGTGTTCAGCCACGCAGGGTGGTGTTCACGAATCAGTTCGGTCACTCATCTGACTGTGCGGCCTATGTACGTTGCTCCACAGGAACAAGTAAATGAGTATACAGAGAATCAGACCGCAGAGTTTGGAACTTTGTCGTAAACACAAAATTGGCTTGGACGTGAACAACACACAAAGCTTGGATGCATAGAACGTCTCATCCATTGCGTCAAATAATCTTCTTCGCAAGACCTCAGCCAATGTATCCCCTTTGAACGACAATGTACACGATTTTTTTCCTAACCTCGGTGTTTTGTACAGTTTTCCGTGCACTGAATCATCTTGTTGACTACACGCTCCGGATACCTGTTACGTGCCAAGATAGATCTTATAGTACTGAGCTATTATTCCAGCGTGTCCTCACTGCAGATCTTTCTCGTCCTATTCGCTAGGCAACGAACCAGGTTCCTTTTCACCTTCAGTGGCACAAAGCTTCGGAAATGAATGTATTGGTTTTTCCAGGTTTTAGTTCTATGTACGGAACGCTGCACCAAACCATCTGATTGACGGTTGATGCGGACATCTAGAAACGGCAATTCGTTGTTACATTCCACTTCTAAAGTAAATGTTATCTTGGGATGCGCGCTGCTGGACCCGTTTAATAGTTCCGTTGTGTTCGATGATGCACTGATGACACAATAAATATCATCCATGTACCGTGTGTACAGTACACAGTTTTCGATGGATGACTGTAATTGAGTGTTTTCAAGTTTTGCCATGTATAAATCCGCGAAAGGCGGTCCCAGCGGACACCGCATGGCCACGCCATCCGTTTGCCGATATATCTCATCGTTAAACTTGAACTGAACATTATACGTGCAGAAATAAAGCAGTTGTTTAAGGTCATCCAAAGGGAGGCCGAGCTCTACATTATTGGTTTGTACAAAACCACACAGATAATCAATCATTTCACTGATGGAAACATTTGTGAATAACGAACTGACGTCCAGCGGTAGCATCGTTTCTAGTTTTGTGATTTTATTTTATTTTATTTTCCCAAAACAACTTTATTACCAAGTAGTGATATATATTCAGTTGTATTGGCATGAATACGAAAACGAAAAACGAACGAAAACGAACTTGTTCGTCACTCGGTTGTTATTTTTGAAATGAAGTCTGTGGGACTATTTTGACAATATATTATATATATGTATATTCTAAAACCCTACAATACATGTCATTATTAGTTGAAATAATAGTGAAACTCAGTAGTACAAACGAAATTATATTAAAGGCCTCACAGGGGCAAATCGCTTTTCACAGTAAGAGAAGTATCAAGTTTCGTTGATGTGAGAGTGATTTTAAAAAGGATTTAATTGAGAAAAAACATCCTGGTCTGAAAAATTCGGGCATACGCCGAGCAAACGGATATCTGCAGCACAGCAGTTTTTGTCCGACAGTAATTCTCGATTAGTAAGAGTGACTTCGGAACCAAACAATATGAAACAGTCTATCCTGAAAGGTCAAAGCAGTATGTCATGCATGAGGTAGTTTTATTTTATTTTCCAGACGTCGCCTTATTCCGTTCATTCCAAATCGATACTAAGCTGTATAATAGAAGAACGCTCTCTCTCTCTCTCTGAACAAATATGACAGCTGTCATTTTCCACTGGACACAGTAGTGAGCTACTGATCCTCATAGCGTGAATAACAACTGTTCAGGTTGCGAGACCCGGCGATCTAGGTCCTTGAAGTCGGAGTAGCACTCTTCACAAAGCCCTCAAGAGGCGCAAAAATTTAAGCTTTCTACTATGGGACAAAAAGAGATTACGATCTCGAAATAAAAACCGCTGACCTCAGGTGCTTCCAGCAGGTCACTTGACACACAAAACCGTATGATGAAGAGCTAATTCGAGGTGACTGATTCGGCAAAAGTCTGCCTGCTCTTAGATTTGCCCCAAAAGGATGCACTGACACACTTTTTATCACAAGTAGCTTGCATTAAGTACGCAAAGTGCAAAACTCATTGCAGATACTCAATGAATTATGTAAGTAGGCTCTAAATGGTATCTGATCCATAGGTCAATTTCCTAATTAAATTGGATGTGATTCACATTTATTGTGCAATTTAAAACAATAACTATTAGTTTGAAGTTGAGTATGATCCAAAAGTGAACACCGGATTGTGTTCGAGGTTATGTAAAATGGTAATGTTATGCCGGGGGACATATATGTTTGAAATAGGAGTTTCACATTGAATAGAGACATTTTCTAACTACATTTTCATCAATTACAAATTTCATTATCCATTTTCCCCGAATTTATCAGCAATGCGGCAAAAGTTTTTTTTCTTTGTGTGATGCGAGGAACTCATGATCCGCGGGATGTTCAATCAATGGCATCCGATTTTTTTAATCTTGTCATACGTGTTTGGCAAAACCCAATTCCTTCACTCCACTGAGCGTTGTCTAGGAGAGAGATCGCAGTCATTGTTCAAGCATAATGATTAACATCAAGTAGTAAAAACCGGATTCTACTACGAGATTCAACGTTTGTTCGAATCACCGCACGGTTCATCTGAATTGTTTTTCTTTTGTGTTTGATTCTTCATGCAGATTTAACACCAACTTGTTGAGCTGTGGTTCGTTTTGGCTCCGTTGAAAGACGATTAGTTCGGTGTACATTGTTTTCCCACTCTGATTATCTCGGGATTTATGCAGACTCACAGACATTTTCCTCTAAAACACCACGACAGCAAAAGTCGATCAACTTTTTTCGTTTCTTTCTTCCTATCTGAAAAACATATAGAATCATTTGATCACTCAAATTCACAAATGAACTGTTTAGTTTCGATTGTATCGGACTTCCACGAACCAAGCATTGTTGGTTAGCTCGCCCGACTGTACTCAAAATAAGCACGCGTTCTTGCCCACATACGTACCAAAGTATTGCTCATTAGTAATGTAACATTAGCTAGCTGTGGTACGCAAAGCGGAGGACTGTAAATTTATCTCATTCACTAATCGCTCTTCAACTCAGTTGTCAGTTACAGACGTAGACGGGGAGAATAAACCGTCACATGATTAACTGAATGGTTTCTGGTGTGTATATATACACACTTACATATGTCCCGCGTCAAAAATATTGCACTCCTCAAGAGTTTTGGATTAAATCCACCCCCACATTGACGAACATCACCATTTTGATGAATCTATTCGGCAAGCAAATGGTAAACCGAAATACGAAATTTCACATTATTATACTCAGTTTGATCACCATCATGTACAAAAACGGAATTTTTAACGCCTGAAATTATTACTTTACACATCGAAGCCAGTTTATCACCCAGTATAAAATGTCAAACCATATCCATGTGGTTTTTATTCCACTTTCCAATCAACAGCACCTGTAATTCGTGTTTTCTAATGTAACCTCCGTTGTTTTGATGCATCTTTCGGATAAGAAAGGTCTAGATGTTTTCTTTTGGCTTTCAACCTGAGCTACACGCAGGTCACGTTATTGTTTTGAAACCACAAAATAACAACCCGCATTTAGTTAGTTGCGAGTTATGAACTGTGGCGTTATCGTGTTGGAAAACGGCTTCAGGCTGATCATTCGATACTGTTGCTAGTGCAAGGTGCTTCTCCAATGTACGAATATATGCATCGGAATCTTGTAGTATAGCGAGTTCTGTCGGGTCGGTACCTGTTAAGGCATACCGTATCATCGCTGAGTTTCGATAGCTAAACTGCATGATGAAGTACCGCTCTTCCCACATTTGATGTGTGATATATATGGTATGATACAAGTATTAGTTCCACTCACCGGTTTCATCAAATTAAATTTCTTTTCGTCGCTAAATTAGACAATATTCCATTCGTTTTCTCAAGCTACATACATTTCAGTCCACAATAAACGCTTTTTCTGTTCGTACAGTTGTAAGAACTATGTGCCTTACTAGTTCCTAGAATTTCGTCCGAGGGAGGGTCGTTGTACACTTCGCACCGAAATTTAGATGTATCCACTTCAACTATCTTTCTAAAGTGTGATCAGGGTTCGTTTCCCGGTCTGGTTACCCTATGTGTGCTAACGGTGATCTCACAAAGGGCATCATTTATGTATTTCTCGTCATCAGTATGCCTCGTTATCGGGTTCTCAAATAACCTAAAGAGAACAAGAATATTCAAGGTTCTCGACAAGCGAAGTCTTGGTAGATGCACGCATTCTAGAGACGTTTTGTTTTGATTCACTATGTCAAGGAGAAAATTTCCCGTTTGTATATAATAGTTTAGCATCGTTTTCTGATAGACGAACTAGACACTTTCCCGCCTATTTTATATGAATATAAATAGTGGATAAGGGAAATGCATGCGGGAAACTTAATACTACTTTCATTCAATGCGAAGCGTTGGAGAATCCGGTTTCACTCGTCGGCCGAACAAAAGACCGCTGCAGTCTGCACCTGAACCTTTTCTAGTACTCACTAGTGAAAATCAAAAAGTATACCCCACTGTGACAGAAAACTCCGAGAGAGTGTACAAGCCCGATTGTCACTGTACACGCATTCAAACACACACACACACACACCAGGTGACACGATCAACGATTTATTTAATGAAGAGCTGGCAAAATTTCGCTCGCGCTTCATCAATCACAGACCAGTCCAGATGCGATACTCCAAAGAACCGCAACTATGTTCGGACATAGGGAGAAAGAGAAGGAGAACAATTGAAGCAGACAAGATGGAACAGAATGCTTTGAACACACTTTTAACCGTAAATCCCAACCCTCCGAGGGCGTTGTATGTGGAATTGTTTGTTCGGTGTCTGTGTGCGTATAGTGAACGAAGAACGGGACACATCGGCTAGGTATTCATTCCAAAGGAGCACGTACGGAGTGCTCCACGCACGTCGTTGCATAGGATGATCGGAGACCAGAAAAGCGTTGTCAATTCGTTTGTCTCGATAACCCAAATCCTCAATGTGTCCCCGATGTAGTGAGACAATGTGCCTGTCTTCCTCTGGTTGAATAATGAACTTCAATCATACTGGTATGTGGGAGTAAAGCGTGATTAAAGGCAGAAACAGTTAAACAGGAATGATAGGAACCTAACGCGGGTGTAGTAGGTTCCCTTTGTGTGAGCTGGGAAGAACCTGAAACCAAACAGAGGTTGAAATAAATTTATACATAGTTCGGATTGAAAGAATGTTTTCTTCGAATCGATACTCAAATGAGGGCAGTTTTGTTTCTTACCTTGTCAAAGAATAATCGAAATTGACAAAAAACACTCAGTGGTCAGTGGTGGTAAGAAGTAGCATTTGATGCAGCTCTAACTCACGTTCCTCGGCAAATTGCTGACGGAAAAATATGCGTCTCAGTCCATTGTATTACGAATAGCTGAAAAGTATTCTCATAGTATTTGACCGCTGGTGCATGAAATTGAACGCACAATGCTTAGCAGAAACATCGATGATATAAAGCTGGTCGTGAGACAATAAAATCAAATAATCACTTTATGTAACTCAATGAGTTGATTCGTGGAAGACAAAAATAAGTCTCCCGCGTTGTGTTATGCAAGGTAACAGCTTTGGGGTCACAAGGTCACAAGATAATAAGTTGAATACATTTTCCAGCAACCTCAGCTATCAGTAGACCCGTGAAAGTATTCATCAATCTAACCAAGTCTAACCACTTTACGGAACCAGGAGCAGTCGGCTATCCTCCTCAGTGTTACCGACCGCCGGCTGCTGTGCACCGCTTCACACTTGACCTACCATTTTCAGTGTCTGTGCGTGGGTCCACGTCTCTTCTCACGCCTTTAGACTAATTTAAATCAGTAATAATGCCAAGGTACTGATGATTGTCTAATATATTAGTGCCCACAGGTTTAAATCTATTCTCTCCAACCCTGTTTATGCCGTTTTTTAAACACACTAAAGTGAGACAAACTATGATTCAACCGGCAAACCTGTATTTTCATTCATTAAGCACCAAAGGAAATGTCACTGAATCGTTCAGAATATGTGTGTAATATCTATGTTTCCCAAGTGAGTTACATGCACTCCATATTTTCATTCATTTCCTGAATCTTATCTCATTTGAGGAAATTAGCTTGTCTTATCCACGACTTATGTCAGTTGTTTGTTCTTTTTCATTTTTCTTGAAATCGTTCAGATTCGACGAAGAAGTCCGGCAGAAATATACGGTTTGCGCGAAGGGGACCACGTCTTGGCGATTAACGGGTTTGACGCACTCGACATGTCCCATTCCAGAGCCGTCCAGATTATCGATTCGGCAGCCTACACGCTGGAACTAATCGTCGGCAGGTAATGCTTTTTACTGACAGAGTTCTATCTTTTCGACATTGTGATTCATAAGTAAGCTTGGTATTGCTACTTGATTTTGTGTACGCTGGGTTGGTGGATATCACTGCTTAAACTTCTATAGCCGAAAAATCCAACGTTCTCAAGAAGAGATCCCAACTTTTAGCAGGAACGTTTGAAGCACTG
>UZAN01039719.1:43630-55735 GCA_900618425.1 Echinostoma caproni
GGGTGGCGTTTATAGCTACCCACGAATGACGGTAGCGCAGCAAAATTGCCCTCATATGGATATATATTCAAAACAAGGTTATTGTGACGAAAATGCACTTTTTGGGTACAATTATATGAATGAAATGACAAAAGACTACAGGATGCGCATGACAGACAAGCGGAAAAAGGCGAAACCGGTCGTGTCCTTCTAGAGAAATTTTGCCCTATCATTCATATACTACTGATTATGAAATAGATACATAATATAGGGGGCTGTAACACCAATGATGTTGAATGTGACTTTCACAAGGATTGAAATCTTCCGTTTGCTGTGCAAATGTGCGTTCACATCTACTTTGCGGTTTTCAGATTCTGGCTTCGACTGGATATTTTCTACAGTGTATGCTTCAGCAACTTGGTATACAGGTATTGACCAAACTCGTGCAACATCCTGATTTTCATCACATTTGTTCCTCTCAATGCTTTATTCTTCCAGCCTCATTGACGGGATTGAATATGATATTGCCCCACATCAGACCATGTGTGTGTGTGTGTGTGTTAGAAACCATGAGGTAAGACTTTACATGTTTTTGTGTGTCTCAGAGGAGAACAACAAATCCGGGTGAACAAGTTTCCTTAGTCAGGCCCCTTAGTGCTTTCAACTAGGAGTAATATATCTTTTACACCCTGATTTCAACAGCCACCCTAGTATACAGGTCAGAAGCAGACGTAGATAAAACGTCGAGAGTTATCTAAAAAATTGAGGGTTGTAATTATCTTTGCTCTTCTAGGGGTAAAACAAAAGACTGTGTAACCGATCGTACCAGACGAAACGGAAACAAACTGATATCAGTGATGCCTTTCCTGTGATTTCGCACAAAGTCGGAATGCTTGAAGATCTGTGTGAACAGACCCAGACTGTGAATTGTGTATTGACCATGGCGGTTCACACTCTTTACTCCTTCCTCTTAAGCAGGTTTGCTGCTTAAACAACTTCAAGTTTCGGGGCATACTTAGAATAATCGTCAGTGTAGCTGCGAACAGTCACATTTGCTCCACTGTTGCTTTGAGTGTGGGTGTGTGGATGATGATGATGAGGAAGATGACGACGATGATGATCCGATTTCAGCAAACTAGTCCAGCAAGGGTGTTCACCGTTTCTCGAGTGAATAACCATTGACAAAGTAGCTTAGTCCAGTGCCCTACTTAAAATACCATTCTGCAATCCATTTGCAAATATTTCATTTGGCCATCATTATCATCATCCGTTCATCAACCCCTTCTCGCTCTCCATCCCTTGAGATTTTTTTTTCAGTCGCCTGACTGGCCACTTCATGCACCCCCAATTCGCGTTGATAGTGAACATACGATTCAATTGAATGAAGCAGCTGTGCAGCTGTTCCACAAATGTGGTCGTTCATGCCTAGTTTATTCCTCAAGCAACGCCAAGGTTTGCGACTAACAATTTTAGCTTTCACCAACGAAATCCTGCAGGTTTTGTACAGATAAATCAGATATGAATATTTTCAAGTCATTTATGGACCGTGTGGCGCCGGCAGTAGGTTAACCTGAGCAGGATTAATTGCCATGTGATTCAAAGCTTACGGAATTGATATAATTGATTGGAATATGGGGCGGGTTATGCTCCAACTTTTTTTCTATTTTATTATTCAACTGCAACCGATCACAATGGTCACCTGTATCACTTGAAACGTAACTAAAGTGAAATCAAAATACTAACAAATTAAATTCAAAATACCTTGCTGGGACTTGGAAAAGAATATCTTGTACTTATTTCCAGCCCCTTGGAATACCTTTTAGTAAACTTATCACATGTTGTTTAACATGAATCCTGCCCTAGCGCGTAATTCACCGGATGCCCAACAGCATCCGACATTGTTACCGCTTCAACGACATGCTGTTTAGCACCATCACCACTACCCAGCAAGCCAGCTAAAAATGCTGTTCGGTTATGAATCATCCTCTCCGTCCCTCTCTGATTAACAAACTTGAGGGATATATTCACGGTTGTACTCAAAATTCACGGAAGCCTAGTATCTAATGAGGAGAGAACAGCTCAATAGGCGACCCAAAGTACCAAGAGCCATTAATTTATATGAGCCGGATAGAAAAAGATTTGGGATACGTTACTTCTTATAAGTTAAGCATCCTACCCGTATGCTATCTTTTTCTTCATGATAAATTGGTCAATGCCAGTGTGTTCCACATGGTTTATAAATTCTCCTTTCCAACACACTGCACTCCAAACTCTAGAATACAATTTTACTTTCTCGACAATCGATCGTTAGAACAGAACGCGCAACTTCGCCGTCTTACTCCAACAGCAACACATGCTATAAGAAATTAAAGCAGTCTCTTGTTACATATAAAGATTTTAGCAGAAAGGATATGCTTTTTTCACCGGTATAATGTCACTTTTAATCTTTCTTATCAGCTGTGATCAAATTTAAACAAAATCAATGAAAAAAGCATCATGTGATAAATTTTCCGTGGATACAATCCAATTGAAACTGAACAAAAAAGTAACCATAGTCAGAAAAACCTCACATCCGATTGTTTCGTGGTCTGAAATAGTGAAATAGGCCGTTACAATTCTGTGATATTTGACAACTATCAAATAGTATATTTCTAACAATATGCTTCATTTTCTGGCTATCATCCTTTGCAATAAATCCCAGGTTCCCGTGTCCAGCCGATGTGTGTTTGCATCGTTCGGTGTTTTAATAACACAGTTAGAGGAGTCCATGATTTGAGCCACTCAACAGCTCCAGTAAGTTGAAAATCACTACTCAGTGTTTGGGTCTCCGCAGGCTCAGTTTTGATAACATTCCAATTACATTTCCATATTAGGAAGGGGAAAAATCGAATCAGAGGTTTCCTGGGAAAACATTAAAATGGAAAAGCTGGGCAACAGTGGCAGAAAGCCAAATCAGGGCCCTTTGTCACCGTATTGATGATCTCAGTGACATACGGCCAGTTTTGCTGTCTTTACCGCACACCAAACACGTGCATCTACGTGCTGCGAATGCGAAGGAGAGTGATTGCGGGAGATGTAAAAATGGAAAAGAAAATAGAATTCCTTATTTGTTTAGAAGGAGTGGGGGTGGGTGGGTTGAGCCCTCAATCGCGATTCGAGTTCCAGTTGAAAGAGAGTTAGTTTGGACTGTTTATGAGTTTCGACATAAACCAAACAAATTTCTATATAGTGCCCAATGTCTGTCATGACACCGCAAATGAGATGTATTTGTATGTGCGGAAGGAAATTACTTCTGACTAGGGAGACCGATTTTAGTTCAAGGTCGTCTTCGGTGGTTTCTAGTCTGACCTATTCGTGACAAGAGAACGGTTGCTAGTTTTCATTTGCGATGTGGTTTCATTAGCCTTTCATAAACAATAAATGAAAATGGGGCAAAACAATCGTTACAGCTAATTCTTTATAACCAGCTGCACAAAACACACTAATCGAACTGATTTTTGGGCCAGGTATTAAAGACTTTATGCCTAATTGGTTTTCCATAACAGTTGTTCTTCAGTTAGAATGTGCTACAATTCACTGTCTATATCCTCAACCCAACAGAAAAAAATCACTTGATCCGCTCCCCTCGACCCGACCCCATCTACTCACTCAGTGCGGATTTCACCGCATTACCAGCATTAGTATGGATGTTTCTGAAACAGACAACATTCCCTGAAGCGATAGTCTGATCGTTGTCGGGAAAAGTAAACCACTAATGTCCTTTCCCCGTTTGATGTAAAATACAAATGGGTTTTTCTACACCGTCATCCACCCCCGCCCCTGACCGCCTTTCCGTCGTCGCTGGTTAATGGGTCACCAGCANAGTTTCCTGGAATGAGACGGAATTCCATTTGTTCAAGTGGAAAATTGGCTAAGCGGGTCATACCCGTAAACCTATTTGTGTTGGCATTGTTTGTGCACCAGTGTGAACCAGTCCGTTGATTTTGCCACAGCCGTGCCCCGCCCCCCTGATTCCCTGCTGTGGTTGTTGTTGTTGTTCTCGCTGCAGACACTGTTGCTGTTTAGGTGCTTTTTCGTTGTTCACCATCCGAAGTTTGTGATTTCGATGAACCTAGCTTCATTTCGATTAGATTGCTTTTCACATCAGGTCTGCCAGTGACACATTGCAAATGTGTCGCCTGACCTAAATTGACCTAAACGGCAGGCACAACAGCAATAGTAGTAGTAGTAGTAAGGGTGTCATAAACAAGACGCGGTAATCAGATCAGTTCTACACGAGAACAAAACCGGGATAACCAATATTTGTTTGTAGTATTTGTTCTTCTAAATTGCCCCGGTCAAAACCGTTTATGTGATGCTTGCTTGCAATCCAACAACCAATTGGGACAATGCCCCACTGCCCCTCGGTTGCCTGCAATATATGATTTGTTTGATTACCAAAAATCCAAACAGCTATGGGGTGGGTGGGTGGATGGATGGGAGTAATTTGTTTTCATCAAACTTGTGTGTTGGGTGAAAGTGACATTTTGTTGATATTCCTGGACACGTGAGTAAATCAATGTATCAACAGGTTCAGTGTACTTTTATCAGACCTATTTATTTCTCAGGCTAAGCGGATTGGGATTTTTGTTTTTGGCCAAATCTAAGCTCCTTTTCAAAAATTTCCCTCCTGGCCATACTGATGATTTTACATCAACAATTCCAAATTTATAATAACCATCGTAGGAGATTTTTCCCCATTTATTCCGAGAATTGTCCAGAATATGATTGTTTTGCAGACCAGCGATCTACCTATGTCATCTACCGTTTGATCTAAAATGCAACTCATTTTTCCTTACTTTTTGCTGCACCTCCGAGACCAGAGAGTGCTTAAAGTTGTTTTTCGTATGGTTGTAGTCTAGCCGCACTGCTTTCAACAACACTTAAGTTCCACCACCAGTCCCAAAAGGTAAGGAATGGGTATGTATTTAGTTTTATTTTGGATGACTATGTTAAATACCTTACGGGAAATCGAATAACTAAAGGTTATATAATAAAATGAATGGCAAATCGACATCATCAAACAGAGTATCGATAAATATGCATTTCGTTATATATCCGTCATATAATTGGGGTGTTTCTAAATAAATACCGATGATAGGAAAGGTTGAAATGCTAAATATAGCAGTTTGACTTCAGTAGTATCAAATAGCTGATTTTAGAACTATCTGCTGCTCATGGATGTCCAATCCCAATGTACGATTTTATTTGACAGTGCGGTAAATTTTGTGAGATAATATACTTTATAAACTGCAAATTATCCAACGAGGTTCAAAGAAGTATATTTACGGGCTTTGAAAAAGGATCGTCTTGTGAAATAACGCTGACAAGCTTTTTCACGTTCCCTTATGGTTATTATTTCGTACGAACGCAGATGTTCATTTACCCCAGGGCTATCCTACACGTTTATACCGATACAACGGATTCGATAGGACATCTTTCACTGAAGTGTGTTGATTTATTAAATATGTCGTCCATACACAAACGGAAATGAAATTCAAGCTAAAAATTATTGAAACTTTCTGCATAAAATAAACAAAACACATTCTGCTAAAGTATCAAGAGTTGCGACTCGGATTTCAATTCCAATTCGCGTTCTAATTGCAGAAAAGAACTACGCCGACTCGTCGTTCTACTCAGACCCGAATAAGTACTACCCGACAATCGAGGAACAGATTGAGATGGCTCGTAAAGTCGCGGACAGTTTGCAAGATCCAGAAAATTTGTTCTCCAAAGGTGTCAACATGTTCGAAAAGCAACGATTACGGGCGGACAAGCATGTGCGTGAAGGTCCCGAACCCGAGCCGGACCCGATTGAGCAGGTGAGAGTCAATACTGATCATCGTCATAGTTTATCGCTTTGATTAGCATCTATGACCACCTGTTACAATCTGCTTCGCCCTATTCGGACTGTACTCTACACCACCTCCTATTCGTTCGACGAATAAAATTGTAGAGTACTTTACTACTAAACTTCCGGACAGCCGAAAAATGAAGCTATTTATTTTGCGATAGAAATGTTTTCCCTTAGAGTCAAGATTTTATATTAAAATTAAAACAGTTATGTCTCATTCCTGATTTCAAATAAGCTTTTAGCATTGCATGTGTATCCACTGTTATCCATTGGCTCATGTTTTTGAAAAACTGCACATCATGTTCACCTAAATGAAACCTTTGACTGAGACCAGAAGAAAAGGACTATGTTGGTGCTAGTTTTAGAACAGTTCTCCACTGATTTGATGATTAATGTTTGCTCCAACTGTTAGTCACTTGTATCAATGTGAGGATTAGGACATGAACAGTAGTGATGATGATGGTATACCAAATAATTCAGATCCCAAACCACCTGTGTCGCTCGTTGTTAAAATTATCACCCAACATTCGTCTTAGAGGACATCCGTTCAAACTAGTAGTCTCAAAATGCCGATTGGAATGCTGTCGTTAGTCATTGGTAGTCAGAGTGTGTTCGATCTGGAACTCTCTCCTACCCTACGTCGTCTGTGCACCAACAATTGGATGTTTTAAATTGAGACTCAATGAAACATTAGCACACCTTACATTCCAAAATAAGTGAAGCTGCGTGCACCCTTGGCAGAATCCAGTATCATGTGACATTTGCACAAGGAATTGTACGTATCACTCTCTTTTAACCACAACATGAACCTATGGGACGAGAACAGTATGAGCTGGTATCTTATTCCCATAATAAATCTTTTATCTTTGAGTAACACACTGAATCAAGATCCATTGGTACAGATGACCAATAAGTTATGTAAAAGCAGTTTAATACGTGCGTTTCCGTTTTTGGTTTCTAACGGCGAAGTGGATAGCACAGTCCTGTAGGTTAAGAATACGCCATGCTGGCAGTCGATTTGTACGTTTACTGTCTACGCAGCATTACGAGAAACAGGTGGGGCAGCCGGACGAGCAGCGATAAGGTCAGGTGCAGAGGTTTAGGCAACCGCGGTCGCCCACTAGAGAAAGTGGTCGACCACCATAGATTACGTTTGGAGCATATGTTACGCATATCACCAGATAGGTTGCAACGGCGAGCGATTTTCGCCGAGGCAGGTAGCGGGTCGAAAAAAGCCAAGGGTGGTCAAGCTAAGACCTGGCATGATGGTATGAAAACCCTAACCAGAAGTCCGGGTCACATAGGTCCCGTTAGGCCCCCTGGCTGGGGACCTCGGGATGATAGTATCCGATGATTAGAGACACTGAATGATATGGCTGTGTCGTAAACAGGGGCGTTCGGGCATCTTGTCAATCTCTCTGAACCATTAGTCCAATGAAATTCTAAATTTTCTCTGTGATTCTAACTTCAATCTTTCCTGTTCTAGTCCTAATGTTCATCCAGATGGGCATCCAAAAGACAACAACCAAAACCGGCGAACAAAAGTGTGTGGTTAATAGTTGTACAAACTGAACTTGTGCAACATATGCGAGCTTATATGCTTGCATTTCAGTTAAAATACACACACCGAAAAAATTATGTAGATTCATTTCGCATGAAACGCGAAGAATATCAATCAATTTTTGTTTATGCAGCCAGATTCTGACGTCCTTAATTACCAACCTGTTGCTTGATGGTTCAGAGTCGGAGCAGACGGAATACACGGGAATTCTTTCAAATGTTAGTGCCAGTTGGTAGATGCCGAAACGAGGAGCATGTGTACGAATGTATAGAACAAGAGCGAGAATCAAGTTGGAGTGAATAAAGATGATGGTCAGAAATCGTATTGAGGAATTTAATACAAGAGTTGAGATCATTATTAAGTTCTCTGATCAGTGAGTCAACTGAAATAGAGGATACAGATTGGACTATCATCAAAGCACGACAAACGATTTTGAAGTCTTGTTTATAGAGAGGCTTGGGAACACTGTGAGGGTGTAACTGAGTACAATTGGTGAAAATTGGTAGTAAATTGATGAGTTAGAAAACGCAATGGTGAAAGGAAGAGGATAAAAATGACTACGGGGCTGGAATTGTCCACGTTTTTGAAGGGGAAACAAGATAAACTGAGAGTGTATTATTCAGGGTTAGGCCAGCCTTTTGATGCGTTTGTCTATTTCAATCAATGCAAACGGGAAAAGGCTTTAGCCTACGGCATCAAAACAGTGTTCTGGAAATCTTTGTTCAAGGGTCATTATGAAAATGGGCACATCCAGATCGAATAACCAAGGTAATGATTGCTCCTTTCAACCACGGCATAGCTAGGGCGTCTGAACCAAATTCGGCTTCTCAGCGCACAAAATCAGCTTACTCAACAGTTAAGGACCAGAATTTATAGTTTTGCTGACCATAAACTGTGACGCTCACCAATATAATCACGATTATTACGTGTTTATTTTTTGTGTTACATACTACTATCAACCGTGTGATATTAGGTTTCAATATTTGAGTGTGCCCACAAAGTTTATGAGTAAGCAAGGGGTCAGTAGTCGTCAGGGCTGAACTGAAACAGAAACGCTGGTCATTACATACCTTTTGGGTGAACATGAGACCGTCGCATCCAGAATACCGTCGACACAAATTTCGATCGATGTCCGCATACAAGTGGAAGACAATTGAGTATCTCATACTACACATTCGCTGCATCATCATATATCATGGCAAAGTGACCGGGCTCTCGTGCAACCTCAGGATACATGTGACAGAAAGAGATCATTCCTGGAATACATGATGCTGTCCCGTTCGTACTGTGAAAATGCACTGTCGTCAATGAGCAGTTGAGGCAAAAAATCATTTCATCCAATTTTAGGTGACGTAGTTCAGTTTTGTCAACGAACATTCAAGCATAACACTGCATTGATCTCTCAAGACTTTCATTATATTGGTCGCCTATTTTTGTTTCAAATTCGATGAAACGATTACCTCTTAAATTAAATCTTTTTTAAAAGCGCTAAACTGAATCGCGTTTAGAGTTCAACCGGATTATTTTCACTATTGCAAATGTTCTTCCATCAGAAGTCTTGACGACTTCGGTCGTTTTGAAAGGAGGGATCATACTTTTTTGATTTTATAATTGAATTGGTTCAAACCATAAAATGGTTTTAATATAGGTAGCAACGTATTTTATACATATGATTGGCTGGTGTCAACGAATATCATAAAACATGGGCACCCACAGACCGTGTCTCTCTGCCAGGGCTCATATGGTTCCAGTGGAGAATTATAGGGTTTAGAAACAATTTGTTCATCTTACACTGCAAATACTTTGTTCAATAAATGATCAGATTTCTGGGTGAAAATCCTCCCTTAGAACTTTTTTCTGGACTGCTAATGAAGCCGTTACAATCTTGTTGTCTAGCAGGCGATCAACCAAAATCAAGTTTAACCCAATTGAGCAGTGTTTGCGAATCTGGTAAATTCTGTTCAGTCATTCTCTGGATGCGAACTCAAAGGTTGCTTGTTTTATCTATCTCAATTTTCTATTCATTAGCCGACCCCGATGAAATGTTTGTAAGCAACAAAACTTTCAGAACCTATCTTTCTTAGTGATTTGCAATTTTTTCTCAATACTGTCCATTGTCCACGGCTATTGTTCCAATGATTTTCTTGGACATTTCACTCCGTACACTCGTTTGTTTTCAGACCTTTTTCTTCTCGTTGGTGTTTGCTCAATATTGTACTGGAGAATGGTTGTGAATATATGTGCAAATGTGTTTTTGTCTTGCATTCAATGCATTCCTTTCAGTAGGTTGGATCATTTTGGTCACATTTCACATTTGGTCTACTCCTCTAATCGTTTAATGGAAATTGGCTACATCATTGTAACATTACTGATATACAAGAAGAAAACCAGCCAGTGTGTAGTGATCAAGGCATTCATCAACCCAGTGATATTCTTCAAGATGGGCAGATAAGTCTCCTCCAGTGTAACGGGTCGGTGTGTGGGACACCACAAGTTTATTTAGGTTCCTTCTATGAAACTTGAACAGGTAAACGAGGAAAAACTATTCGTTTCTTTATCATGTAGTGGCAGATAATATGGATAATAAGTCCATTCGCTTGAAAACGGCGATCTTTATACCTCTACTGAGAAAGTACAATCCTCATTGAAGCCTAACTTCAATCACTAGATAATATAACTGCTTCAAAGTGTGACAGGATGCCTAATTTTGGGGTAAGCAGCTTTCGTATTTATGTCTAGTGACTTTTTAACTGAACTGTTTTTCCCGGTACCACACAAACATACAAATCTCCGACATGGATTATATCCACATCCAATGGTACTGAAACGATTAATGCAACATTGGCATCATATGCATTCATGTTTCGATACTTCCCAATTCATCGTGTTTATCACTATGCCTGGGTTTTTTCGATGTAATGCGAATAAAATTATCCCTTTTCTTTCTTTTGGTCTGAAATCAAAACCAATTTTTCATTTTGAACCCTAAAAGCCCGCCCTAACACCCTCCACTTGACGTGTGATCGATATGATTTAGTTCATTTCCCTTGTATGTCAGTTAGAAAAGATATGCGATGTAAGACATCANCCCCCCCCCCGCGCCCTCCCGCCGACATATACACACAGGCACAGGCACAGAAACACACAAACCATCACGGAATTAGTTCCAGTGCACGTCCGAGTAATAAAAAAATAGTCTTCGGTTGATACTCCGAATAGTGCACGCCGATTTGTGCACATACACATAGACTGGGACAGACCTCTATGACAAATACTCAGGTAGAAGATAATGGCATTTCGATGGTATGCCGGTACGTTTTCCCTTAGAATCTCTCCCTATACGAAACTATACAATCACATGAGTGAGAGTTTCGGTGAAATTCACAAATGGGCTGCATAAAATCAAACATCCGTGTTTTATGAAAACGTCAAAAACATGGTTGAACTTGACTACATTGTATTTTCAGATAATACTCTATGCTATGAACTAATGAAATACTAAGTAAAACCATCATCATTGTACAGCGTAATGCGGCGAAGTGAACTTCACAAGCAGCTGCCCAACTCATATTGCATACAACTCAAGTAAGAATGTGTAAAGAGGACCGGGATTGGACCTATTTTTAGGGACGGGAAAATTGTACAGCAGAACTGATCGTACAGTGGCGCAGCATACGCGACTTTTCAAATTCAGTGACACGTCACGTCGCAGCCTTATGTGTTTAATTCCTGCGTAAAACCATACCCTCAGTAGTTTATATTCAACTTAAAACTAATCATATTTCACACCGGTTATTGTTTGTTGAAAGTGAGCACTGGCAATTGAAGTCGATCAGATAATCTGCAAGATAGCTCAGAAGCGATGCACATCAATGTTTCACTTCCAAATCCTGTCAATAATTGATGAGCGAGACTTGGCAGCAGAAACACTTTGCATTAACATCATTCCTCGTCCGTGATTGACGGCAATAGTATGATCCAGTGTGGTTGTGGTAGTGGTGGTGGTGGTGATGATGGTGGTAAAAATAACATGCACTGGGGTGATGACTTATGCTGTTAGACCACTAATACCAATAATCAATGCCACCAGCTACGGAGTGGATACCGCTCAATACAATATGGTCCCTACTAAACTCAAAGTTATCAAGATTTAAGGAACATGATGAAGCGACTTTGTTGCACAAGGCTTCTCAGCTTCTGCGCGTTTCACACATACACCCCCACCCACCCACCCACACTTTTGGATGTTGATACCAGGAAAGTATCCAATGAGTGAACTAGACGTTTGGTCTCATTTTGCGCAAAAAACCATGTTGAGAAACAAGCTTCGCGGTACAAAGAAGCTTGTGTGTGTGCCAAAACATGGTTCTCGCAATGAAAGCGTTGAAAATACAAGTACGACTGTTACAAGAAAGAATTCGTCGAATGCACTCATTCAATCAACATTTGTGTATGAAAACGGAAAAACAACCGTAAAACTACGTACACTTTGGCGCTCAGCCCGTATTACTGGCATGTGTCAACACACAATGGCTGATGTTTCGGTGAAATATTTACACGTCTGTTTTCACGCCCCAGGCGGTTACTTAATCCCCCTCCCCCCGGGGGAGGGGGATTAAGTATTCTCACGCACATGCGGACAACGCGCGGCAATTCAAGTGCACAACAGACA
>UZAN01039719.1:56342-76684 GCA_900618425.1 Echinostoma caproni
AGATTACCGAGTGGTTGACTATGTGCAGAGTGTTCGTGTGTGCGTATGTGTTAACCTGGCTTACGGTTGAGCAGTAAGCCTGACCAGCGAGTGTGATGAAAAAACTGGTGAGGCGGTATGAATTGGCCGCTTCTCTCCATTGGTGATAAATCGAAATAGCCTCCTCTCTAGGTCTATCGTTCTCGTTCTACCTGCCTCCGTGTGAATTACTTCTTATTAAGTATTGCTATTCGACTTGCGGAACCTGGAACCGTACAGATATACCCATCAGAAATCAGGAGAGGGGATTCAGAGCAGCGCACAAAATCTTTTAACCGGAATAATCCACTCCGGCACTGCGTTCTCAACCAGCAATTGTATGATTTGAGCAACGAAGCGTTAGAAAAGACCAATTCCTTGTGTTGCTTGATTGACCATTAACGCTAGGGTTCACACAGGGTAAAACAATGATAGAAGTACGGGTGAATACTGCCGTGTTCATGAACACTAGAAAAACGTGGCTTCTATAAATCTCAGATTACGAAGAATTGACAGCAATAACGACTAAGTATTGATTCACTTTACGGAGCTGGAGCTCACGTTAGAGCAGCAAACTTACCAAGTGAATTATTTGAAGCATTAGGCGAGAGATGTTGAGAAGACAGTGAATTGATTTTCACGGATAATCCAAATATATATCTTACCTATTGGTAATGCTCCTACTGAATGTTTCAAGGATAATTGTGATCAGTTTAATGTGTACATAGATGAAACTGGGCGAAAAAGATGTATTTATTCAAATGGGTTATTTATCTTATTCACTGACACTAGTTACCTCGGTGCAACTCAAATGAGATCAGAATGTCAAGGGAGAGAGAAGAGTTACGGCATTATTCAACGTGATTTATGCGTTCAAACAGTACGTTTTTCCATCCAATGAATGTACTAGTGCTTACAGTAATCAAGTCTAGCCGAGTGCCGCTACACACTATCAAAACCGGGATATCTTTTAGCCCAGTGTGCAACTATGGGTGAACGATTTGGAGCGAACATTTTAGTTTCCTTTTCAGCAAGCTGAATCAACGTTTACAAAACCTCTTTTATACGTAACTGAACCGCGTTTCATCGGAGCGTGATGCCTCATGACATCGTAATCCATCCTCTCTGTGTGCTGCACATTTCACTCACACAAGCACATTGCTTATGAAGTTAGAAAAGACTTGGAATGGAGCAAGTGAAGCAGCTGGTTTAACTGTGGTGTGTTCAGACAAGAATGAGAAAAGAACAATATAAAAGCATCGCTTCGATAGCGTTACCTCTACCGCTGTGACTGACGTGCCTCGGTTGAGTAGATCGCAAGTGAATTCCATTGAGGATTTTTCTTTTCATTCATCCTAATGTGCAAAGTCAGTCAAACTTCAACATCTCTCGACCGTGAAACCACCCACCCCACGTCCGCCTTTTCGCTTCTAGGGGTTCCGTCGTGAATTCTTGGCTCTACGTTTTCGGGAAACAAAGTGAATTAATGATTCCAACGGTCATCTTTAACTTTTCAGATCTGCGTAGTATGTTTATTCGTTACCAGTGGGGTAGAACATTGCCACATGAGTAGATAATCATGTGTAATGCAGAACAGAACAGCGCACAATGTTATTACTAACCTGATGGTGTTTTCACATAAATCGACAAGTTATTCAATAATTGTGAAAAGATTATATGGGCCTGAAATCCGCCAGTAAACCAATGCCCTGAGAGAGAGTGTATAACTGCATCCAATATGCACGTACAGAAATGCGAGTTAGAATGCCTGTCTGTATTGACATTTAGTCTCGGTTAATTGCTTCAATGGATAAGGCTCCCTATTGTCCTAACTTGTTTGAAAACGCATCTGGTCAATGCAATAAACGTGGTGGACATTTCTAATGCTGGAGCAAATATCAGCTGCTGATCCTGCCTTGATTAGTGGTCTGTACACACTACTAGGTAACGTCAACAGATAATGAATTACTACAGTGCTTATATTCTAGTATCACAGCAATTTATTTGTCATTTCCGTGAATAGTTGACTATTTAAGAGTTTCAGTAAGTTCGAACTGAGTAAAAGTAGGCTAATTTATTTCGAGACCGCGAAGTCACTCTCACATTTGTTTTGTTGTGCATTTTCTTCAAAATAACACATTTTGTAACTTTTGTGAAGTGTATTCAGCTCCAAATGTCACTGAGTTTGCATTTTGCTTACCATTTGCAAAACCCTTTTGTTTTCAATCAAAGCTAATTTTGGTGAAGATAATCTCCCCGTGGGTCCAGCAAATGGGATATTTTCTCATTCTATGAACGCGGTTCTCGTTTCCTTTTTTAGTTCTACATGGAACATGACTTCCCAGTTTCCGCATTACTTTCGCTTCCTAGAAGTTAAACATCTCAGTTGCAGCGCCTGATTGATTTATAGCAAGAATCACCAATATTCACCTCAGGAGTTGAACCAACAAACCAGTCGGCTTGACTGCATCTATGTCTCACTCTGTTGATAACGACATTTCACCGCAAGAAAATATAATAGTTCTCTGAAAAAGGTTGTAGAAGTAAAATTTGCAGCAATTTATAGTTCAACCCCATTTGTCATTTAGCAGTACCTTGAACGAACGAATTGAGACAATCAGCAATATTTTGTTTACGAAAGACCCGAACGTCAAATATGACAACAAATCCCACAGACCAGTGCCATGGGTATTACTTGCGGACATGCACCATTTCATCTATTGTACGCAATAAATCTCACCATACTGGTTGAAGAATACCCAATCTCATCAATGAAGTGATTTTCTCATTCCGAAGCAAACTGAACGCTATTCTTCAATTGCAACATTCGAATATTTTAGGAGAAGTTGAGTTTATTGCATAAAAACTCGATACATCCCTTTTTGGGAATCGTATTTTGAACATAAAACTCGAAAGATGTTCAACTTTTCTTCGTTCCTTTGATGGCTCATATCAGAACCAACAATTCAATAAATCTAATTAACTGGTTGAAAAAATGGAAACACAGTGATTAAAATTTGTACATGGGACTATTTCGCTGAGTTTATCACAAGAAAATGAAATCAATTTCCCGTTTTTAACACCAATGGTTATTATGCTGTCAGTTTCTAACTGAACTCCTACATTGATCCTATGTATCTTGCCACTCAATGTACCGGAGTATCGAATAAGCCTATCCAAGTGTCGTTCACGTTCTCTCACCATCGTCTCAAATTTTCTCAGCATCAGTTCACGTTTTCCCGTTCACCTGTATGCCTTATATACCATATGCTGTTCAAGCTCACAGTAATATCTGGATGATTGTCACTCAGCACAGATTTTTCACTCTCCTGATGAAGCGCGGAGGGGGACGCTGTTAAGACCTACCCCAGTCATATATGGCCGGGTCGTTTACCTCTTACATGTACACGTACACGTCTAGTTTTTGTCTCCCTCCGGATGTATAATCAGATCGGTCCACGTTCCGCTGATACCAATGGATCATGCTTGATCGAAAAACCCCTCAAAGCTATCCTGATTCACAAATCGTTAGTGTGCTGCTTGCATATCATATTCCGTCCCAAACTCATGTTCATCCAAAAATTACCAACACAGTCTCCATCCTTTAAGTACCGAATGATGAAAATGATCGTTTGGACCAAATACCTGGAACGGAATAGGATGTATCGATCAAACCAACCGCGATTGAGATAACGCAGAGAGTGAGCTGACGAAATACACCATAAATTTTATATGTATATATATATATATCAGATTCAAACATTTGGGTACTGTCACCTAAAACAAATCAATAAATGCTACAGGAAATACTGAATCATGGGGAAATAGAAAAAGAGAAATTAGTGATTGGTTTGATTGGACTGAGTAGAATGTTTCCAATGCAGCACGAAAGAAATGTGACCTCGAAAACCTAGAATGAACTGTTTTTTTCATCGTTAGTGCGAGTATCGGTCGTGACGGATTCTGAATCGAGCCCGAGATCGAGATGTTCAGTAGAACCCAAGCAAACTATTCAAACGTTTTGTGCAACCTCCACAAAATGTTGGACCTCCCATGTCTGCAAGTCTGCAAGTATTAATCAATAAGGTTATTTATTTCAACGTCTTATCTTCAAAAGTTAATTGAGACTTCCCTTTGCGTTCCATGGATCAGTTATTCGAATATAGTTGGGAGTTCAAATTAATTAACGTGGTAAATGAAATAATATAACTCTAGCAGCATTCAAGTCATTTATACTTCTTTCCATTCATTGCTCTAGAATACCCCGATATAGATCGTTTTCGAAACATTTATATCCACTTGTAAAGATACAGAGTCTATTAAAAAGCACGAGTTCAGAATTGGATTAAAATAGACCAACCACGCAATCCGGGAAGCACTTATAAATGGTAAGCTTTAAAAACTGATAGAAATATGTCGCGTAACGTAATTAAAGAGAAAACAGGTCAAAAATCACAGTCTAACGCCATTTGAACGTTTAAATCCCTTTTGTTTCCGTACATTTATCATTGTCTCATTCTCTCATATTTTCAAATTGTTCTTTGACGGGTTCAAGTTTTGTATTGAAATTGTGTAAAGCTCAGTAGCCCTTGTGGGATTCGAACCCACACATGAACGCCACCTGCGCTTTTGTACAACGCACGCTCTAACGGCTGAGCTACGAGGTCATACCGATGACACCGATCTTTTCATATTCGAATCACCCGTTCGTCAATTATCGCCCACCTGTGACAGAGCGGCCTCTGAAATATCTGCCTTATATATGTGTCTCATACATAAAGCAGCACATCCGGTTAAAAAGTTTACCATTGTGTATTTATCATTCCAAGTCAGTTTCCAATAAACTTTTAATTAAATCGAACCATCACAGAGTCTTGTCAAATTGATGGGGATGAATTATATGAAATTTTTCATTTAACTTTTATTGGTAAAATTATCCCCCTCGTGGGTGATGCTAATTGTGCCTTCAATTTTATAAGTCTCTTTCGACAAAAATCAACACCGTGAAATGTAATGGAAACATTTACATTGGAACTGAATTTATTTCAAATTTAAGGCTCTAAAACTGTATGATTTCAATCGAAAGATATCTACGCCCTAGCATTTCAATACAATACATAGTGTACTAAGTGCGCAGATATGACACCATTATGATCCAAAGTTTTGAACATAATAATTAGTTCTGTTGACAAAGACCAATATACAAGTTGGGAAAGAGAATACTATTGCACCTATGATTGCTGTACTTCAAATGGATGCGTCTCAAAACCAGTCTAATACAGATATGTTCACCTAAAACAACAGAAATCGGTTTATAGTGTAGGCTCAAGAGATTGGTATTAACCACCATGAGCTCAGGTTGCCAACGTTAAAATGCACCCTCTGTCAAAAGCACATCACCAGTCATGTAAATGGTATGTATACAATCTATCCAACATTGGACTCGACCTTGGTTCGGATAGAAACCTTTTCCTTCGGTTAAAAACGCCATCATCCGAGTATTAGAGAGTGCCAGGTCGACTATGAAGTTATCTTTGAACGTTTAGTTGGAAAAGTAACTGACCCAACATCTAGATGCGTAGAGGGTCCAGAAAAGTTATGCTCACTTCATTTTCGCGTGATAAACTATTAAGGTCTCCAAATTCCAATCGCAGTCAAGACACCTTAGAAATAAACAATTTTGACATGTGCAGATTATGTAATACAAATATGATCTGTCACCTGGATGAACAAACTATACTTATAATAGTGTCATTGGACCAATTTTGATCTACTGTGACTTGGGGACAGGGAGAGATTCCGCTGTCTTCAAACGTGATCGCAATTCAAACCAGAAACGTAATACTAAGATGATAGTCCATAATTAAATTATATTCACTTTATCAGGCCGAAACTATTAACTCGTACACTGTTGTCAGTTCACTTCCAGTTGTATAGTTTTGATAGAATTTATATCTAGATGTGAATGTACACATATATAAATATATATATATATAACATGCACGACTAGAAGAGTAATCAACAGAAACACATTTTATTGATTTTTCCATTCCATTCGATGCACGCTTTTCATATTAGAGACATCGTAAAACTAACTATATCCGACGCAAATCTCTACGGAAACATAGCTCGAGTTTCCAACTGCATTCTTTTCTTTTTTCATTTCTAAATTTTCTCGCGCTGTTCAAGTCTAAAGCCAACGGGCTACTATCAGTTGGGTTATTCGTTTTTCCAATACGAGCGGAAAGTGNGGAAAGTGAAGGGGGGGGAGAGAGAAAAATTTGCCCACCTCAGATTTTTTTTTTTACATTTTTATCTGTTATGCAAACTGGTGACTGAAGCGAGGCGGGAAGAGGTGGTAGGTGGGTCCGGACAAGAGAAATGGAAATGCTCGGACTCGACATAAAGCTGGATAGCTCAAACTTTTACGATCGGAACTTGGACAAGATATCCAGTACAACTTGTTAAGCAGTCATAAATTGCGTCGAGTCGTACACTCCAGTTAGCGGCAGTTAGTATTCGCTCAGCTATTACGTACTGAATGTGATGTTCTCCTTTTAATTTTTGAGTTAAACATTTTTAGGTTAAACCATGGGACAAACNGGACAAACGAAGACAGGTAGAAATGGCTTTGTTAGGTTATTTACAGTCACATCGCCCGGATGTGATTTGTTCAATTCCCTCCTTTCCGTCTTCCTGATATCTCGTTTCCTCCATTCGGAAAATCGTTCTCTGAGCTATTTTTGAGGTGCAGAAGTCAAATGATTTTGTTATCGTGACAAGAGTATTATTACTTTCATTAACAAAAACACGGTGTGGTTCTCTATGCTAGCGGTGCAAGCATTTGAATGTGAATATAAAATCTGGTTTAGGGAGAGGCTTTGATTGTGTCGATAGATGATCATATGTGTCCCCTCTCGCTGTTGTCTAGCTTAAATAGCAACCGTCTGACAATTAGTTAAAATGACATGCGAGTGCATCTATATAGGCAATCCGGATCAACCTTGTCAATTCAGAAACAGAAATGCAATCCACGTGGGCAGTCCGGAATTCAGCTCCAAGGATTACTGTTGCGTTAAAAAACAATAACACAAATTGAGTAGATTTCATCTCAAGCATACGGTTGAGATGTTCGTCATTGTGCATGTAGATGAAATTTAAAAGTCACCGAAAACCAGAAACAAACTAACTTGACCGAATGACACCGGGAAATAAATTTGACATGATATGTTTTAGTTTAACATCCAGATCCTGTCAAGTCCTAACTTGGATTGTAGATCGAAAATATCTCCCTATGAACATGAATACGATATCATCAATGTTACCTACATTGACACCGTAACTGAGACAGCAGTGGATTGATTGCAGCATCTGTTTTTGGCGCAGTGGTCTACGAAAGGCTTGTGCCTCATCTGTAAAACCTTTCGTGGAGTGGGACCTCAGTGCAAATAAAATTCGGAAAGTACAACAATGAACCAATTAGAAAAGTATAGAATCTAGTCGCTCTATTCTCACAGTGTTGTCAGACCTATTAGGTAATAACTCTTGGCGTGAAATTGATTTCTCTTACTGTATTCCATCCCGTAGCATTCTCCCTAGCAATCTGTAACACTCCACAGAAGGCATTCAAATATGGCTTCACTTATGATTATGGTTTCGGATATGTTGTGTGTCTCTTGAAGCAATATCCACAAGAAATCCACTGTTTCATCTTTACCTCCTTTTCTGACGACAAAGGAAAAGGCAAGGACTGAATCTCACTCTACTCTCAGTGTATCAAGTTCCATATTCAGTGACCACGTGCCGTAAGACATTTATATTTTATTTTTGTTTAATTTTCTACTCCATTTCGTAGATTTTGAATGTACCCTAGCTGGAACGATCTGCTGTAGCAAACTGATCTGCTATCAGTCTGTTGAGTACTACGCTTTCTAACCGTTTCCTGAGCTTTATTGAGACCAACTGAATCATTTATTTTCCCATGGCTATTTTGTACTGATCAGATGATTCACGATTTTTACCAATTAGAAGGGATTGTAGTAGCCCGTGATAGTATGCTTTGTGATCATGCACCAGTGGCTTCATTCAGCCTTCGAACTCAGACTCCTGATAGATCCACGTAAATCTATGAGTAGGTGTGATCGCGGGCCACAATTCACAATTCTGACATGTCAACTTGTCCTTTTCGACTGCACGCTCACAGCTTGCATACTGGAAATGTGTACCGATTCAACATTTTTCAAACAAACCTTTGAAAACTGTAGATTTTAACTGAAAAACTGCTGATTGCTTTCTGGTATTGAAATTAGACTCAAATACATTTAAAAAATGTACTTTCTTGAGAAGTGCGCTGAGTTTGATGTTTTTTGCAGATTCATAGAATTCTTCAGTAAGTTTTTTTATTCTGACGCGTGTAAAATAGCACAATTTGTGCCAGCGCTCATCATATAGCCAATAACTCTCAGTATTACTTCCTCTTTCAACTTGAAGGCGACCAAAGAAGATTTGGAACATATGATTCCACCTGTTCCACCGCCGCCACCACCACCACCACCACCGAGTTTTCCGGGCTTGCAACCCGTCAACAAACAAACGTATCCAATTCCACCACCTCCACCGCTGTTGCCTGGTCAACCGAAAACTGTTCAAGAATTTCTGGAAAAAATCAAAGTGTTTCCAACTAGCAGTCACGCGGATATGGATCCACAAAAGTGTTTTGACATTGCGTCGGCCCTATACACGTCTGATAGTCGTGGCGCGAAAATGTTCGCCAAGAGGCATGCCCGTGCCAAGCGATGGGATGCGGAAGCAACTGACGGTGGAGATGGTCCAGTCCGTTTGCGATCACCAGCCCCAATGCAACAACCAATGATGGCCGCAGCCCCCGGACCGACTGTGCACGATCAGCTGAAATCCAAACTGGCTTCACGTTTACCGGCGAAGAAAACGCAGGATAACTACCCAGCAGCACAAGGTCAGGTCAATCGAAGCATGGCTCAGATGAAACCCATGCAACCGTTACAACGCATGGACAGTGCACCAGCCAAAACACCGGGTAGTATCTCTCTAGCCGCAAATCATGAATCTTCACCGCCGAAACCTGCTCCAGCATTAGCAGAAGCCATGCCAAAGCCATTTGGTCAAATGGATTCAGGTATCGGATTTTCTCACACATGTATTTGTATGTATTTATTATTTGTACACGATATTCCTGGGATTATAATGGATATATTTAATTTTTTATCTAGTTTCCTTTAATTTCTGACTTTTGGTTGACATAATGTAACTTCTATAAAACATTCAGGCATTCCATCGAAGTTTATCGATGTTCCCGCAATATTTGAGTCCCATGATATTTACGAACAAATATCAACTACTGAGAAAATAGTAAGTACACACATTATATAGATGACAATTTAGGCCGAAGAAGAAATCTAAATGAGTACAGCTATTCGCATATGTGGAAGGCTAAAAAACCGGATGGGAAAATAAATTGACTATACAGTGCAGTCTCATTAGAGTTGGCACTGGAATGTTAGAAAAAGTCAAATACGATTTGAATTTGGTTTGGTCTAATGAACACGTTCTGTTAGAATGGAAGATTTCAGCAATGTGTGATCTCATGAAAGAAGCAGAAAAAGAAAAGCTGAAAAATTTATTTAGTTCTCGGAACAGTTATTCGAATTTTAGAAACCAGTCATTTTTACAAAATAAAGAACAGCACACAGTTCTCTTTGCACGTTGTGACGTATTTATTAAATGGCACTTCAGAGAAAACTTAATGCTCCTTATCAATAATCGATCGAAAACGACATAGAATTCAATGCATCAAAATCCACGGTCGTATTCGTTCACCACAAAACTCGGTTTCCGTACTTTTTAGGAGATCAACAACCTCCACATGTCTCGAAAGATCTCGGTGTCGTTGTTCAAGACCACATAAGCTGTTCTTTACACTGCTCCAGGGCGTTGTTTACCGCTGTAAGGCATATTGGTTTGCTAAAGAGAGTATTTGGCAAATTGGAACCTACACTGTTCCCACGGTTGTTATCAGCCTACATCGGACTCCATATAGAGTACGCCATTCACGCATGGAATCCATAGCTGCAACGAGATCTTATGTTTTTGGAATGGTCACAGGAATGGCCACCAAAATGGTCAGGCACTGCATTCCAAGACTTATTTGGAAAGACTGGAATCACTGAGTGTGTACTCTTCATAGTATCCCCGAATTCAAGTGGGGAGCAAATTTTGGTGAAACAAATAATGCAGAACCCTGATCTTTCTCTTTCTTCTTGTTCATTTTACTTCCTTTTATTGAACATACAAAGATGCAATTTTCAGGAAGGAGGAAGCGGACAATCAAAAGCTATCCATTCAACACATAATGGGGAACGTCAGGCAGAGGCGGTGGGATTGGTACACACATCACTGGGGTGATAATTTGGTGACGTTACCAACGGGCCACCACGACCCATGTCGTTCTTTTGTTATTCGCCTAGTCTTCCAACACTCAACTAAGGGGGCACTCACTCAAATTAGTGCGTCAAAAATGTCGACTAGAATGCCGGTGTCATTCTGTAGAGAGAATGCGAGCTGGCTGGGAAAAAGGTCTATTGATCCTATTCAAAAACAACCGGTATACGCGTTTCAAGCTCTAACTGGATAAAGTTTTGAGAAGTCTTACATTTTAACATCCGTAACAGTGTACGACACAAGGATAGTTTGTGATATTTTTCGTCTTTCTATAAACAGTAAATCGATCCATTTGTGCTAAACCCTATGGTGTAGGAAAAACTACAGCTTGTTAGTACTTCCCATAATAAAACTTCGACTAAACTTTGACTTTAACTTCTCGAAGTTCAATACAATTGCAAGGAGGTGGTCAGAATTAGTAATTGTTTTGAGCCATATTAACTTTGAAAATCGTATTCATTCAATAAAGCAAGTTGAATGGTCGGGCAGATCTCGAGACACGATGATTCGGGCCAGCTTCGAGTTTGTATCAAGGTCGTCCATAAACCATATGTGCGGGATGAATGCCCGTTTGAAAGCCTACACTTGTAAAATCATCCCATATCTGTTCTCATTACAGCACTCCAGGCATCAAGCAGCTCACTAATCGGTAATCTGGCCAGTGCCTATGGCAGTTCCACGACTAGCCTCTCGAGTGCGACCTCGGAAAGCGGATCACAGTCCGGATGGAGACCCGTAAAGTTTAAAATTGCCGCTGCCGCCGCACCGGTGGAACAGACACAAAAAGAACATTCAGCCACTCCGGAACCGGAATTAAGGCCACGAGCACGACCGGAATCAGAGTCCGAAGTGGAATCCCTGTCCGAGCCGAAAACGGAGGCTAATCCGATCCCCGACGAAGTCCCGGAACCACCAAAGACAGACACCAAAGAGAATGTCGATGAGCCCGCAAAGGAAGAGGATAGTTCAGCTACAGAGACACCGGTAGCTAGTGATGCGGAAGAGGAAAAAGAATAAATATAACTGAGTTGGTGGTGAATAAACTGTTACCGTTCCACTCAAGCAACTAGAAACTGTCCTACCCCTAAGTCTCGTTCTCATAGCCAACGGTGTCAACATCATCACCACCAGCAATAAACATACCATGAATAGCACAGTCACAGATCATGCCTGTTTCGTTCTCTTTCATCTTCCCGTGAAAATTTTGGTCCGTCCACGTGACTGTGAGTACCGATGAAAATAATCTGTTCCACACTGGACACTACAAATTGATGGACGAGATTCACCGAATACTCCAATGTAATGTGTGTGTTTGTGTGCAATTTCTATTTCGTTTGCTCACGTTTACAACAAACTATACGATTTATTTTTCACAAAGGAGAATAAGACGAATGCAACGCGTTGCTATGGAAATTGTAACCGGAATGGCTTCCGATTGGCGACACACGTTGCGATTTGGAACTGATTGCATATTTTGATGCGCAATCATTTGATCCAAACACCGAACATAACCGTCTAGAATAAGGTCTATAATACTTATTAAACACACACACACACGCACACAAACACACCAAAGGACAGACCCCGTAATACACAGGTACTGCTGACTTTCAATGCATAGAGTTCGTATTTTTTGCTTCATCCTGCTTCGATTCGTTTCTTACCTCTCATCATCTGTCCGATAGAAGAGCGATAAAAAGGACATCATTGGTGCCCTTCTCTGTACTTTTTACACCAATGCGTCCCATCCCTCCCAACTTTCTTGTTTGTCAGCCCTAGTTTACTCCTCAATCACTCTCTGATAACACACCTCAATGCTTATGGGCTTCGTTCGTTTGATTGTTTTTTTCTCTCCTTCGACCAAACCACAGTCACATTCAGCCCTCTTTCCCAAAACACCCGGCCACCTTCCTCCCTCTGTTTCGCCACTCCTCACCTCCCACCGGACACTACTATCATCATTTCAATCCCACCTCCTTAACCATCCATCAACTGATCCAAGTTTTCAGCTGTCACCACCGTAACCGTTGAAAGAAGCAGCCAAACGCGATTGCTTTCAAAGGTGTTTGTCTACGATTGTTCCCCTTGTACCACTACTCTACTGTCCCCAAAGTTGATGCATCCTTTTAAATGAAGGTTTTTGAAATCAGTACGTGAAGTTCTTTTCTGCGCATGTAAAACCTCAAAGGGCGCTAACTTCGGTGAATTGATTAAGAAATCAAAAAATCCACAAGTTCATAATCATTTCTGGTAAAACCGACGATTTTTTTGCACATTTTGTAAAAACAAAAGAAAGGCATTAGCCAAATGCCATTGCTTTATGAAGAATCATTCCTCTTATACAGGATCATCGACATTAAGAATTTACCAAGTCTGAAAGAGTTTTAAATTGATGATGATACATCGGATAAGTTAACCAGTGAGGCCGTCCGACCTGAACCATTCCAGTGGGATCTACGATACTCAGGTGTTATATATTTGATACCAAATTGCTCCTCGAGCTTCTTCATCAGCCGAGGTGACAGTCTCTTTGTGAGTTTTGTTGCGGCTTACGAATCCCTCACAGATAGCTAAGGAATTACTTGAGAATTCCTGACTAACTGTTCCTCAGATTCGTCGAGTTGATAGACAGAGGGCCAACCGTGGACTGTGCATTTGTTCGGTTGTAGTCCGTCCATTTGGAGTTGCATGTTGTCAAGATATTACGGTTTAACCCCATCTGGCTCAGCTTGAATTGTCCTCGTGTTGCGTAGCTCTGCATGGTGTGATTGTGTTGGTTGCCCCAGGTTTGGGCATGTATTGCTCTTCCAGAACGTTTCTTCATTATTTTGTGCGTCCTTGATTGACCCTAGGACGGAGCTTCTGAATGCAGTCCCACTGGTTTCATCATTGTTGCAGCGCTGGTATATTTTTATCACGTATGAACTCTGGATTTGGTTATCTCAAGCATTCTATACATAATGCTCAAAATAAAGTAGCTATGATAAAAAAGGATTGGTATATCTACCCATGGTTTCTCACATATTGCATGAAATCAGCTCACAAGTATCATATTTGATGCAACCGGAAGAACGGGGAAAATATGGTGCTGTCCAGAATGCGGAAATATAAAACTCATTGGGTTTCCAACCATTTGGACCCCAGCGCAAAAGACAGTAGATGGTGGTGTTATGACATACGTGTGCTAGTCACGGTGTAAATCAACCAAAAATATGTTCACAATCAGCAGAAAACAGTTTTCGCGTCAATGTGGTATGCATCACAGGCTTTTTTCGTACCGCTCAGCACTCATTGCATCCAACCTGCACTTAACTCTAACCGTAATTCTTCTGAAGTGTCTGTCTTTCTGGACATATTACAAGTATTGATCGAACTCGAGCAACATGATTCATATTTTGGAAATACATTTTAGTTTCTAGTGCCATACATGTATATCGATAGTCATGGGTGAAGAGAATTTTCCACTGCAATGCTCTTGGTATCAACGTTTGAATTTGCGCGACCTTGAGTGTCGCGGTACGAAAGCGACAATTCAGAAGTGAATAATATCTTATTCAAAACAGCATGTAGGATGATGCTTTCTAGTAAATGATTGCTTTTGCATGAGAGTAATGAGAAATCCCCCCAACAGGAAACGCGTTCGATCCATTTACACGATTTTCGTTCACAATCTATGTAGAATTAAATCGGAAGAACAATGCCACTGAAAGCAGAACAGTTCGGGTAGTTTCATAAGACATTTAGAAATATTAGTAGCCGAGCACTCAATGTGTATTTTTTTCTGTATGTTCCCATTTAACCGGATCCAGTCTTTTCAAAAGGTAATCTGTTGTTCTGTTTCATCACGATAGTTTTTCTGATCGTACTAAAAACCTTTCTGCATCACTACTTCTGAGATGAATCCGGAAATTTTTGAATTCATCAGCATTCCTTTGACCTGTCAGTACAAATTGGTTTTAAATTTCAAATAGGTTTAAAGGCATGTATTGAACATAATGTGGGATGATTGTAGCTCGAGATGTGGATGTTGTTGTTGTTGTGTTCTCCGAGATGGAAATGTTGTTCGCAGAAGTTTCGTAGCCAGGTTAGGCAACATGATCTGTGCAACTTCGAGGAAGCACCAGTCCTCGGTGTGACCGCGTTTATGTAGTTCTATTCGAGTTTTGATAGGCCGTTTGCATCCCTTCAATCCCATCGGTTAGCTGTGACCATTTGCTGTGATTTGATTGGCTGTCGTTGTCATGATGATCGGCCTTCTTCGACCAACCGTTAATCGGTTTGAACCGGTTTTAAACTGGTCAGAAGTGGTTCTGGGCCGGTTTTAGCTGACAGTTTTGGGTCACCAGTGAGGAGAAGTCTCTAATCTCAATCCCGATGAATGCTGAGAATCAAATCTTCGAACTGGGCAACGAAAGAATAAACGAAAGGGGAACCACAAAGTAAATAGGGGAATTCATCGAAGCATAGCACTCCAGGAGGGGCTGCATAAAAAGAATACATAGAACTGGAACCCAGAGCCAGTTTCTAATCAGTTTTAAATCGGTTCAAAGCGGTTTACTGTTGGTCCAAGAAAGCCAATCGATCAATGAGGAAAGGGGGCGTCACCATGACAACGACGCAGCCAATCAAATCACAGTAAGTGGTCACAACTGACCAATGGGATTAAAGGGTTGTAAACAGCTAATCAAAATCCTCGAACAGAACTACATAAGCGCGGTCACACTGAGAACTGCCTCTTCTTGGAAGTTGCACTGATGATGTTGCCTAGCCTGGCTACGAAACGCCTGCGAACAACATGTCGAGCTTGGAGAACACACCAACAACAACATATATTGAGCACTTTGCATCTGCGTTTTGCCCTGCAACGGTTGGTTCGTCCGGTTTTCTTAAACGACCTCTTGCAGTGTTTTCTCGGCAACATTCAATTTGATCAATGTGAACAAAGCAGCGATACGAATGGAGCTGACTACTTCATTCGTTTAAATTCACTGACATCGGAAACCTGAATCTCCTTTCAAATAATTTACCCCCACTCATAGTAGACTTTAATCAGCGTTCGCGTTTATCTTATGACCGATAAGAGCATCGGAGGGCAATCCGCTCACAATCAGTGTCCTCTGGCCTACCTTCTAGTTTGTAATACGTGATGTATATAGTCAAACTGACAGTAGAGTCTAACTAGAATATAGTTTGGGGCTTTAATTCACAACTTCGCAATGTGTAGGTATCCCATCAACTGTGAAACAGAAAATGTTTTGTTGGGTTTCGGTGTTACTTCACCGAATCTGTTACTCAGCGTCTCATTATTTAAGTAGCACTAATCGTGTTATAGCCTTTTGGGTGTTCGCACGGTAACCAATATATAATATAGTCAACCTTTCGAACAGGACCATCTCTCAGGTGANGATACGACTCCGGGTACATTCCGCATAGTTCCGTGTAGAATGCTATCCTAACATCCATATCATCCAGAAATCTCCAAGGTGTGTCGGTAACGCATATGTCCTATGATGACCGACCCGGTTCAGTCCAGGTTAAGTTCGCACAATTCTAGATCAAACGGGAATGACCTCAAAACGTAGTCGTATGTGANTGTCGGTGCATTATTCATTGTGCATCCATTAAACTACAATTGTTGTTGTCCGGGGTGAAACCAAATAGAGTTCGATGTCCAATTGGAAACCGTAGCCAACTTTCGAAACGTAAGTGACGCAGAATGTTCATTGGTTTCTCATTGGTTCTCATGAGCGCTTTCACGTAGCCACATACCCATAGGCGAATATATACAATTCGAAACAGTCTCTCGAGAATAACTATGTACTGGGCTTCTTAATCCTTTGATTTCTGAACTTATGGAGAACCAATAATAGTTGGATTGTGTCCTGTTTAAGCCATTAAATCAGTATTCAATGAGTTAAGCGGTTCGTCCATCATCAGTGTGCGCACATAGTCGGCCTGCAGACCGCTGAGAAAGCAGAGATTCAACACAGTTCAGTTCAGTTTTCTCATGCAAGCAAACAACTGAATCAAGTGTTACTAGAAAGCAAAATGGCATCAAGTTGGCTGAATAGTCAGCGAATAAATGAATGCGGACAGACCAAAACTTACATCTGATTCACCGAGGTGAATCGCCATCGAAGCACTCCAAGAAGTTTACCTTAGACCTTTCATGGGGGCCTAAGACGGCAGCTACTGATCTTATGGTTCTCAAAGAGATATCTAAAGCTGCCCTGCTAGATTGGCAAAATTCTACAAGATAATTCCATCGCCAGAACGTTTCAAAGGGCGGGACACCCATAACCTCACACAAGCTCCATTCAAGGATGATGGAATAAAGCATTTAAAATAACTGAAAATTCTTTTCTTCAATAATTAGCACACTTAGTGGATAACCTCGTTGGGCGAATCAATTTTTTCTCATTGTCAGTGCAGTAAATGCACCAACAGGGATAAAGGCCTAATCATATTAGCATCAAGGCTGCTAGCGTTTCACCATCCTCCGCAGATTGAACAATGCGCGTGATGAGCAGAACAGCGAGGGATAAGCTAGGTTTCGCACCATCCGTGGATCAAAGCTTGTTCCTCTGACAGTTTTGAGATCACTGTCATGTCCTCTAAAGACCAAAGATTATTGCGTTTTTAGAAAGAAGCATTACCTGGGATTCCATGGATTAGACCGTATAAAGAAATTGTGTTAATTATGCTGTTAATTATACGCAATAAAGAATAAGCCTAAAACTGTGAGGCATTGCCGTAGAAACAGTTCATCAGAAAAGCTTTGAAACTAATACAAATAATAGAGAACAGTGAAACAACAACAACTGTTTCGTTAAAATCGAAAGCAACAAAATGACCCGTCCCAACCATGTTTGAACATTCAGGTCTTGTGGCCCGAAGTAAATAATTAATGAGTACCGGTCCACTTCAAGCAAAATGAGGAAGATACTAACGTATGAAATTATAAACAGTTAATAATCCATAGGTGTTCCGGATCATTTCGAAAAATTTGGGCGTTGTGCTCATGGTAACAATAGAATCAGGTTTGTTTTAGCCACAACGTGAGTACCAAAACACAAGATTTCGGTGACAACGTTTCGACCTTCTTGGAAGGCCTTTGTCAAGTCANTGACTTGACAAAGGCCTTCCAAGAAGGTCGAAACGTTGTCACCGAAATCTTGTGTTTTGGTACTCACGTTGTGGCTAAAACAAACCTGATTCTATTGTATGAAACTATGTCCTGAAAATGTATGCGTGAGTGCGTGCGTACGTACGTTCTTAGGCATAAATCAAAGACATGTCTGAAAAACTGTACGACTTAGACGTGTGTGCGCATAGAAATGATCGTTTGAATTAGTGGTAGGGTCACAACAATTCGTGACAACAAACTACTATAATTCCAGATCTTTTTATTACACGACAGTGAATGAACCAATTTATAAATGTACATTTTTTGACGGTTACCAACGAAGATTAAAGTAGTATAAACTCATTGGAAAACCTTTTTTATCATGAATATCTGCAGTCAGAAAGTAGAAATGTATATCTCATCTCTTTTTTTAAAAAAGACACTCATTTTGGAAGGTAGAATTAGTAGATATGGGATTATAAATTGGATATAATTTGACAGAAAGCTTTTTAACGAAGCCCTGTTTGAACATTGCAATTCAATTACCGAGAATCAAAGGAGAAGTCATCTCAATAATGCATTCGATACAATCTGAAGAGGAAAACTCTCAGAACTCTTATAAATGCTCAGAAAAGATAATAGCATCAAATTGCCATATAGAACACCATATTGAAAATAAACTGAATCAGAGCAACCGTGATGGTATATTGTTGATGATATTAGAAGCATTCCAACGGCAATTGAAGTATGGAGTGGGAAACGGACTATTGGGAACTTCAGATCAGTTTCTGATGCCATCAAATTCGTTTTTTCATCAGGAACCGTACAAGTACATTTTTTTCGATGTGTAGCACACAAATCATGATGGACAAACAGATCACATGCAACGTTAAGATGGTCTGATTGATAAAAAGACTCGTATACAGACCAATCATGAAACGACTGTGCTGCAGCAAACCAAATGATCGTACCGAAAACACTATCCGAGGCATAAGCACAAGAAATATTTTATTGTTCCAAGCTCCATATGCAATCTGTTTACCAAATACATGCACAGACACACACACATCAAGAGCAATTGAAAGAAGAACGATTGAGGTCTTCAGCATTGTGTTCGCTTTAGCTTCAGCTGTGTGCATATCAGCAAACCAGCTGCAGTAGTCAAATGGGCCGAAATCGAATCACATCACGTGTAACCGAAAGGTAATAATGCGGATGAACAGGCCATATTATTAACATGAAACAGACATTGAAAATAATGAATATTCAATGGCTGCGTTATCATTCATTTTTATGATCGACTGTTCACATTGCACCTCCGTTTTCATTCACGGGAGTGTACTCGAATCACGTGGCCTGGTAGATGTCGGAACAAAATGTTCACCGGCACTTTGCTGTTGATACTACTAAAAGCATTACATTCATTTCATGCTGTTAGGACAAAATAAATTAGCACCATGTGATTCCGCTTACGGATAAGTTGTGAGCATTGCAATCAGTCTTCCAGAGGGAAATTTGAGCACATCAAGTATAAACTCATAGGTTTTCAGAGCTGGGGGAGGTGAGATAAATGATATACTTCAACTCGATTTATCATTATATATATATATGTATAATATATATGAATTTAAATAACTGTAGTAGTTATAGTATGAGTAGCAGTGGATCACACTAACACTTGCACGCAATATCTCACGTAACCGAAACGCGAGGAGAAGGCCACAGGAGTTGTAGTTCGTCTATTGAAAGAAACAAGGGAAATAAATAATATATACAAAACAAGCTCATTGGTCATCCAAACCTCTGCCAATCGCGTTCTAGTATTTCTGGCATTGTTCAGCTTCTGTCTGGCTCGCACGGTTTCTGATAAGTTGGTACAATCAGCCTATGGTTTATAGTTCAGAAGCTGTGATACGTACGCGCATAGCTGACATCACCTAGGAAGCTTGATTCATTACAATTGTACGAGAACTGTAACGTGTCGCTCCGTGGTATGCGTCATCTCGTGGGCCAGGATCACCACAATTACTTTAAATATTACGGTTAAGTTGGAAAAGTTTCACTTCCACCAAGCTCTGAGAAATTCCAACTTCAACGCGACTGAATGCATTCGATTCTGAACTAGAATGAAACCTTGTGTTGATCGCTAAATGAATTTCGAGAGAAATTGTACTCATGTGTTCATACTGGTGCTGAGTGAATTCATTCTGTGAGCTTCACGGATCTTACATATCGCATGCTAACAGATCTAGGCAATACGTTGTGATCTCAAATACCTATCACAGGGGTTTCTAATAAGAATAATGTCGCCTAGTGACGACCGAGTGATCGAATTCGGTGCAGTCTGGGTTATCGTGACGTATGAGAGTTGATCACATGATTTGCGCTGAGTAATTCAATCGTGAAGTTGTTACTAGACATTTTTATTACACAACGGCGAGAGATCACGGAGCTACACCTTTTCCCATCAAGCTTTAGCCAAAAACCGCAATCCTTTAGCCTCGACCCGCAATCCTTTAGCCAAAACCCATATTCCTTTAGCCTTGACCTACATTCCTTTAGCCAAAACCCGCAATGCTTTAGCCACGACCCGCAGTCCTTTAGCCTCGACGCACAACCTTTGATCACACCGCTGTAGGCGAGTCAGAACAAAAACTATCGGTATATTCTGAGGTCAACGAATGTTGAAAAAATTTATATTTTACAAATTTTCATATTGCAA
>UZAN01039719.1:76970-100734 GCA_900618425.1 Echinostoma caproni
AAATGAGGTGTGACGATCGTATGCCGCGCAGTTGACTGTAGTAACGGCATCAAATGCCACACCACATAGTGATTGGAGTAGGTTTAGACGATGTGCCCGTATCGTCAAACCATTTCGTACATCTCGTANCGTATGGCGTCAGTGTTTTCAGTGAACCAGTTTTTAATGTACTAAATGATAAGGGAATTAAAAGAATAAAATCTTTCACCTGTTTGAATTTACTGAAGACTTCTTCCAATGGATTGAAAAAGGGACTATATGGTGGGAGAAATCGGACATAGTGGTGGGCATTTGACTGAGCATCCAAAGCTCTCCGATGAACGGGGTTCAAATCGTGAATTGCCACAGACTTCTCAAACTATGACGAAATTCATGCTTCAGCGAGTTTTGGCTAAAGCTTGATGGGAAAAGGTGCAGTATTCCCGCTGACATAATTCGCTCCAGGCACATTTACAAGAACTACTGTGACGCAATAAATTGGCGCGCTCCATAAAATGCCAATAAGAGTTGAATAATCTAGTAAACCGTAGAATTCATCTTCTTTAGGTCACATCGATAGTTTCCAAGAAAACTCCGTCATTTTTGATTGTCTTTCTGAAGATGATACATACATTTATACATGCAAACCTATTACAAACTGCGGTGATTAGTTACTGAGACCGTCTTCGCCAAAGAACAAGAACCTTTGAGGTCAATTGTTGATTCCATACCCGACGAGAGTATTATGACCCGGTTATAATAAGGGGTTCTGGACCAATTTCAAAGCGTACACAATTTCGGGAAGGCAGAAATAGCTGTTTCGTGCCCGATGTCGATCACTCAAGTGTATTAACTTTAATTAAATAAATAAATATCAGAAAAAATAAGGTAAACCTCAGAATGGTAAACTAACAAAATACGGTAACTGTGATATCCCATAGTCTTATCCAGCAATATCATTTTATAATTCTGTCACCTTACATTCGAGTTGTTAGTTATCCGTTATTTAGCTCACAGGTGATAATACTGGTCGAGAACCCGACGTGATGTGTTTCGAGTTTCCGTGAATATATGAACTGTATGCACGACTGAGTAGAGTAGAAACAGCTATTGAAAATAGTTATTATCTACGAAAAGATTTGATATAAAACATACTCGATGGGCTACGTGCTTATGTCGCTTACCGAATATCATGTGTAAAATGATATTAGCGATTCGAAAGTGACCAGTGTTAGAGTGCGGCTAACTAGAGCATAATCTCCCCAGGAGTTTCTTTACCTGAAATCACTTTCCTTTTCTCTGCAACTTGTCTAAATGGAGTTTACTCTCGTACACGTTAAACTGTTACTTCCGTCGTGTATTACCCGAACAAGAGGTAAGTTAGGCAATGTCCGTGCAGCATAGACAATGTTTCTTTCGCGCGGGTGACATCTTGAATTGTCTGTTTCATCCATTTTTTCTAGACATGTTTGGAAAACAACCGCTATACGTTGATCTTCTTCTAGAGTTTCTGAAATCGAAAACCTAAACCTGTCGGATCATCATATATCTCTTTGGTCTACTTTCATGAAAATCTATATTGAAATAATTTTCGATTCGGTATGCGATGTTTTCATCAAAAATGGTCATGCTGTATTGATCACATGTAGAAACACAAAAAGGAAAATTTCTGTAACGGATTAATGGATTGACTGGTCATTTATATCACTACAAAATGTTTGAGAATTTGGCATTCCTAAGGAATTTGGTTGTGTATGTGTTTGGGGATTCAGTTAACTTCACATAATGGATTCCCGAGTGTTTTCATTGAACTTTTGACATCTTTTCGAATTGTTACGTCATTGGTATATATCACGAAATGAATCTTGAGTTTTTAGACACAAATTATTAGAAGCCCGTTAAATGAATTAATAACTTCACGAGGTTTGAAAGGATAGTAACCATTTAAGTCCACTCTCCTGGTCTTGAATCATGATAAGAAAACCGTATCTATGACAATATTATATACGTATTTAACTAACAGATACTTGTGAGTAGTGAGTGTCGAATAATTGATATCGATTGATTTGATTGACTATCTTTCGGACTTCACCTTCACACACAAACCTCAGTTCATCGATTTAACCATACACTTGGAATCCCTAGACTCGAGTTTCGCTCTTATTAGAGCTTATCAGTAGTGCATATCCACTGAAGACAACACCTGAAAAAACATGAATTGGCAATTTGGTTTACCTATGGCATGAGCTGGTTGGCGCAGTGGCAACACACTTTCCATGCGATGGGTCCGGAGTTCAAATCCCGGACGGGACGGTGGATATGCACTACTGATAATCTCTAATAAGAGCGAAACTCGAGCCTAATTATTCCGAGTGTGAGGTTGAATCAATGAACTGAGGATTGTGCGTGAAGGTGAAGTCCGAAGGATAGTCAGTCAAATCAATCAATTATATATATATATATATCCATTCCACGTAGTGTCACGTGTTTTCTCAATTCCCGTGAAGCTAGCAACAAAGGGAACTGCAAAGAAAGATTAACTTTATCAGTGCGGATGGCCTATCTCGTTTATCTAAGCTCATCGAGAATTTCGCAGTGAATTTTATTGAGTAATCTAAACGTGAAGCACTGAACAGCTATTTCGATCTGGTTTGATCTCATCAGTAGTGCGACTCCATCGACAGAACTGGAAGGTGAACCTTGGGGTCACAAATATTCTCCACTCAACCGCCGAGAAGCTGTTAAGAATATTTTTATCTTACACTTACACGATACAGCGCAATTCATTTTGTTACATAAAACTCATTCAGGTTGAAACAGCTAAACAGCGCTCCTTAACTTTCAGCTAACGTCTAATTTGCTCTGTACAATACGTGAGTCACTATGACGTTGAATCAAACCCTTCGCTAGTTTCAAGTTACCAAGAGTTCTCGATTCTTGAGTCGTCAACGTCACACAACACATATTTCAGTGTAACCACTCAACCATACACTCGAAAAGCACTCAACTAGAGACCCACTCTTGTCAGAACTTATCAGAAGTGCATATTCACCAATCTCCTCTTTAGAGTTTGCTTTCTAAGTGCACGGTCGACCGGATGAATGGAGAAATTTGAGTGAGGCTAAAGTGTGAATAGTGCTCAGTAAAATCAGTCTTATGTACCTCACTACTCTGAAAAGACTCAATTAAATACAAAACTCAACTCTTACATGAATGATATTTGAAAATCAATCACAACGACCACTTTTTGGATCTCAATCTTGTTCTACGATTTCCACCGAATGAGATCCTTGAATCGATCGATCAGTCATGGTATGTAATCTCATGACTAATGAAATGACTATTCAGCAAAAGAGCAGCGTTCCAAAAATGCCTGAAGGAGCATTGACAAACAGTATACCTTGCGCGCCTTAACGATGACTCATTCAATGACAATATTTAAACTAAACACAAACACATTTGGAGTTACGTGATCAAATAACATTGACTGCACTTGTCTAAATCAAAGGGCTCAACGTTACCGTGTTGGTACCAGGTTTTGTGGCACTAAAAAGGATAAACTGACACATCACAACAAAACTTTCTAATCTCATTCATTAAGCGGCACATAAGGTTTTCTCACTTATCCTATACTACTGGAGACATCCGTCGAACAAAGACCTGACATATTCATATATCAACCTTAATCAAACGCTTTCATTTCAAATTGTTCTTTGGCAGATTTGAAGTTTCTATGTCGATTGGGAAAAGTTCAGTAGCCTCGGTGGGATTCGAACCCACGCACGGATGCCTCCTACGCTTTGTACGCGCATGCTCATGATCAGTGATCGGTGTGGTTTCGCAGCTCAGTTGGTAGAGCATGCGCGTACAAAGCGTAGGCGGCATCTATGCGTGGGTTCGAATCCCACCGAAGCTACTAAACTTTTCACAATCGACATACAAATTTCAAATCTGTCAAACAACAATTTAAACAATTAACCTTGTCTTAGAAGCTCATTCGGTGGACTCCGGTGAATTCTAAGGAAAAGCTTTCATTTCACTCACGTAATTCACTAGATATGAGAACAGTCGGAATATGCATTCTGACGCACGTGCATCACGGTTACAGATGTTTGGGAGTAGAAAACAGTCAGTGAATCAATATACTTGTGGCAGCCAACCGAAATGCATCTCCGAAGGTTTGTATTACACCGCAAAATAGCTTTAATCAAAGGACTTCAGGCCGGAGTTGAAAACTAAACGATTTCGCCCCCGGTGGAACCTTGACTGTCATAAAACTGCAAAAATAGTTCACTGCGATCGCATCTACTCCTTTGTTTTGCAAAATGCTAACTACAGGATTGAAGACCATGTACAAATGAATATTGGTAACCATCAGTCTGAATAGTTATTCGGACCCTACACGCCCGAATATTTTGTCTAATACTGCATTGCAAAGTTTCATTATTTCAAATACGACAATGCTTGTATTGGGAAAACATTTGCAATCCCTGAGGGATTCGAACCGATGCATCGATTCCTCCTACGCTTTTGTACTGCGCCAGCTTGACCAGCTGAGCTACGAGCACATAATGAAAAAGATATGATTATGCGTAGGTTTGACAACCGCAGTATATTCTTTAAACCGATATTTCGTTGTATGCATGTGTCTCTTTGTGACATCTGTATGTGCAGTGGATCAGTGGACACATGTCTAGTTGACTGCATATAGGAGGTGTTGTAGATCATGCGTTCGAATTCAACCACCGCTGCTTACTTTGCCATTTTGAGTATGTAATCTTGGTAACCATTAAATTGGCGTTTTTCATCTTCGTGCAGGGTGATTGAATGATTGAATATTCAATAAACTGAAGCAGACAAAATCCAATAAAATGGTAATTGAGTAAAGGCTTTATTCAGTGTGTATGATTTCATTCCAACAATCAGTATTTTGTCAGTGAAGAGGAGTGGGGTAAAATTGACCCGACATAGCTTCGAATACTATGTCCTGTGAGCGTAAACCGTTTCAGTCATCCGACCGACGTAGTTATTATTTATTGGTCTACCGAAGTAATTTACCGACACATGTTAGACTGATACTGAGGAGAGAGTGAAAAATAGATATTCTATTGTGGGTGAAGTGGATTTATTATCGTCGGTTCGCCGAACCGGGTGATTCTATGGTAAACGTTAATTCATTCGCTAGGCACGTGACAAGAATATTCGTGGTATGGTCACTGTACAGGGTTGTATCGTTGACTGAAATTACTTAGTCAGAACGCATTTGCCATCCGTTTCAAATCGTCGGGTATCCCTCTTAACCCGGACTACTTCATCGACTGGTAACTTATTGACTTGCCCATAGATCTTGTGACGAATCCATTTTCTTTCAATATACCCTAAAGATCAGTCAGTCATATGACTAACCTACACCTCATCATGGTCTTGAACTTGTCAGACTTTTCCCATTCTCGTGTATCTGTGAATTTTGACCTTACCGAGGCTGGAAGCTTGCCAGTCATATTTGATAACCCAAATAATTGTTCGTGAGACCAAGTCAATGCCCAAGGGCGATTTGTGCTGGTCAGCGACAAGTGTCGATACTGGACGACTTCAATTGGATGTTCTCTACCTTAACATTGTGTTATTCGTATAAACTCTTCACGGCTTTCAGTGTAGCTGCCACACGCCTCTTCCTTTCCCGACGTTTTGCCTTTAGCTCCTCGGTCGACTATATCTCTCTGCTCTCAAAATTGAAGGTATGTATCATTGTTTGCTTTATTATATCCCTTGGATGTTATATTATTGTATATTACCAAACCTTGGCTCACTGACCCGGATGAAGCAACGGCTGTTGGATTTTAGTCTTGTCTGTCTGACGGGAAAGCAACAGCTTCCAAAAGACGGTGATCAGTACTTCCTTATCCGGTACAGTTTGAGACGGTTCTTATTTTAAGGGATAGCCAGTCACAACTCAACAAACTCGCCCCAGACCATAATGATGCTTCCAAGGGCTGCTGATGAGACAAAATCGGTTTACCTTTCAGACCCACAAGCAACCGCAAAGTGATTCTTCCCACACCTGTTCCACGCTTGGTGTAGGTTCTTTCTCTCGCTTTCCTGTGAAGTACCTTGCCTGCCTTGTCCTTGTGCCACCATCTTCATACGTCCAAGAAAGCAAGCACGCAAGCACAACACACACTTAAACATGAGGGTTTCTTTTACTTTTTTCTTTTCTTTTTCCTTTACTTCTTTTTATTGAACATAAAAAGATAGAATTTTCAGGAAGAGGGGAAGCGGCCAATCAAGGAGCTACCATACAACACACACACAGTGGGGGAAGTCAGGTGCTGGTGTTGGTGGGATTCGAGCACACATCCCCGGGGTGATAATTTGGTGACGCTACCATCACCGGGCCACCACCGCCTGGAAAGTCGGTCTTCATGTTGTGTGATTTGTATCGTCATCTGCAATACCCGTTTACCACGAACTGAAAAGTTTAAACAAGCTGTGATGAGAAGAATAGCGGACGGTGAACGTCCACGTGATCATGTTCAACGAAGACAATTATTGGTATACAATTTTTTCTTATACACAAACGAACGCACGAACACAGATATTATGATCAAATCTCATGGACGACGTCACACACGAGACTAACTCGTACTTCAGTGGCATTATAATTTGCGAAAGATAGTTAGCTGTTAACCTCTTCAACGAAATAATGTAAAATGTAATTCCTATCCAAAAAACAAATGGTGCGGTGATAATGAAGTTTGAAAGCACACTTCCAATAACCCGAAAGCTGGTAACCTTCGAATATAACAGCCCGATAATCAAGTAGTCAAAATATGACCTATTAGTCAATCCAACTATGAAGGACACATGCATCGTCCCAGAGAAGGTAAATGTCTGTCACAATACCTGAATTTGGTAGCTCGTGTGCAGAAACATATGGTGAATGTTTACATCTCTGTCCAATAGCTTCACACAGCTGATTAGTGAGTTTCATCACATGCCTCAGTCTGACACGTACATCCTATCACATGGATTGGAATCAAAGGAAACTGTGCCAACCTCTAATTTGCTGTGGTGCAAGTGGATGAAAAACAAGTGTTTCACTTCATCGTCGGAATCTGATAAGATCAGAACACGTTTCATTAAATAAAAGCCCTTTAGTATAAAAAACTAAGTTATCCCAGAGCGGTTATACCATAGAATGTGACCATTCAAAATACGAGTCATCACCATCCGAGTTATCCTCATCCTCCTCATCATCATGGGTGGCAGTGGTAAAACAATAAACCACCCACCGTGCACAGTCCATCTATCTGCCCAGTCCCAACGAAGTGATGTGTAAGGGCACTACAAACGTGAAAGAGGTATCGTGCCTGCTTTGATGCAACGAAGTGGTCAACAATTCATTCAAATCAATCATCTGACTTCATGTAAAATGAATGTTTTGTTCGTCTGACTCTCCTATGTGCGGTTTAGTACTGCGTGCCAGGTTGACGCAGTTCTAATACCTAGTCACGCATCAGCCTGTTTCGCACGTTTCGCGTGATTTGTTACCTTCGTATCAAATGTATTATTTAGTCCTAGCTCACACGTGTACCTTACTGCCTCATGCGTAATACTATTTAGCAAACGTTTGTGATTGCGTTCATAAAATGGCTGCTTCTGTTCTTTTAGCTACTCCGAATCTGTGGAAGTCAAGTGGTTTGTGCAGAAATCAAATTGGCTATTACATACCTGGAGTGAAGATTTGTCAAACTCTGTTCCAGTTCAACTGGTACTTAAAATTTATCGTAGGAAAACAAATACAAGTCTTTCTCGAGCTAAGTCATGAGTGAGCTGAGTTCTTGGCCCAGGCGGTAGCCTGTTAGTCCCAGTCTAGCACAAAGAACTCTCTTCAGTACTATATTCAGTGTACATTCACCAACTGACTAAATGGGTACTCGGCATATCAAAGTATAAAATCTAAGACGATTGGCAGAAAACAGTAACACTGTCTTTAAAATGTCTCCAGTCATTGGACAAGTATCGATATACATCATGTTACCTTGTTGAGGACTTCAAACTGGTGGCGAAAATTTCGCTTGTGGTGTAAGGCCAAATATTTTGTTTACAATCGGCATCGTGTGGTATTCATTTCCTTTTCTGTGGCTACTTGATCGAAATGAACAATCACGTGTGTACTTGTGTCTTGTCTGGTCGAGATTACAAATCATGTGAGCGATCACAAAGCCGATTAAATTGTAAACATGTGATTATAAACAAGATAAGAAAGTCTGATAGTACAGAAGATGGCAAAAGTATTGTACCTCTCCCTCAGTTCGTTCTTTTTGAACTATTTCCATTCTGATATGCCTGGTCAACGTCACATAGGACCACCTCATTGATAGTAAAAAGGAATATAAAACAGAAATTCCGTTACTATCGAGGCTAAAATTTAAGAGGAAAATCACACTGTTCGCCGGGGAAACAGTATGGAATCCGCATGGATTATGCTCACTTAACCAGTTAAATCATCTTTCAGATGCTTTTAATTCGATCTGTTCTCAAGAAGAAACATCGGATAGGCAATGACGAGGTTCGCCGTTGTGTGTTGGGTGCGCATAGTTGTGCTCTAACAGAAGTAATCGCTCTACACCGCCTCCAATAGCTTGGTCACGTTTTGCGTATGCCCATCGACTACCTTTCCGTGTCCCCTTTGCACGTGCCGGGCAAGGCTGGAAGAAGCGCCGCGGCGGTCTAACCATAACATAGCGTAGAGCAATGAAGAACCTGGCTTCATCTTTGGCTTCGGTTGGTGCAGCCCGCCTTCCAGGTTGGGGTCCAAGGGATGAGGATTATCGTTGGTTAGAGACGCTGAGAGATGTGGCCCAGAATAGAAGTGATTGGCGCGACTGCTGTACGATTTGCCTGTTGAAGTCCCGTACCCCATAAAAAACCGATAAACTAGCACACACAAAAATTTCAAAAGGTGTACGATGCAACACACAAAAATTTGTTATCCCAGTTATGTACCATTTTCCACTTCTTTCTGTATTCCTATCCACCTGCCCCCTATAATTGTTATGGTTATTATGTTTGTGGCGTTGGCACCATGCTTTTCTACAAGCCGATGTTAAAGAAATGTATATAAGTAGAAATAAAAATCATATCGGTTTTGTATATCACACTTCTCGATAAGGAAACTGACCTGTGCAGCTCCCTCATACGTATGCACCAGTGCTACACGTTATCGGTAATGTCATCGGTTGTGCACGTACTTCTGAGATAACTGCGCTTCCATGTGAATCTTTACCCGACATACATTTCTGATATCTCTCCGATCGATAATAAGATCTTGCACTGTCTGTCTCAAACATCTGTTTCCACAGCAATATGTGGATCATGTTGATATTAAGAAAATTTCAAGTCTGTGGATCACAGACAAATTCCCATCCCCCCCCCAACCAGTGGGTTTTAACCAGTAACAATCAACCAAGTTCATATCTTTACCATTTCAATAATTCGTATTTCTGACACCCAGTATCAGCGATCCAGTGTTTCATCCAAATCGTCCGATGAAAAGGCTTGCAATATCGACTAATCAATCACCATTTTTAAGGACTAACGGTGTGGAAAATGATTGAAGCGGTTTCTTGAAAAGTAGGAAGATTTTAGAGACGGCTACTTCTCAGAAGTGCTACATTTTACATCACGTTCGTATACAAGCATGCATAGCTGGTTTGTGCCTTGTAAACAATAGGTACTGTTTGAAAACTCCTGGTTAAACATTTGTCAGGCTTCGTAGTATTATTATTCTACAAGTTGGCATAAAATGTGTGAGGCACAACAACTAAAACTGTGTGCTGCATGTGGTCCAGACAAAAGCCCTTTGCAGGTATTACTTAGAGAATGTTAAAATGATTATCTTGAATACATATACGCCTCAAATGAACATAGTAGTTTCACTCAGGGATCGAAGAGCTCCAGGTCTTGACCGAACATGACGTGCTGCTAAATGGATCATGTAAGTGCATAAGAAATGAAAAATAACTGAATCAGACAGGAAAATGTGATTATGGGAGATGTCTGTTAGCGCACTGTGATATAGATCATGCAATCGGACAGGACGTTTACTAGACACAACTGATTTAAAGCACGAACATAAAATCGGCAAGCGCCGTAAAGCGAGCGTAAGCGCAACTAGTTGCTTGTTTACACGTGGCGGATACATTTATACCATTTCTAAGGGCCACAAAGGAGAGAAATCCATTATGTAAAGTGTGTACAACAGTTCTAATCGTTAGGCTGAAACTCGGTGTGATGGTGAGGAAAATGCTGTCATTAGGAGTTGTCTACAAGTGCCGATATTCCTTGCAAAGTCCAGTACGATAAGTAGATTATAGTTTCACCCCTGAATTCAAAGGCATCGCCACTTGAGAAGACTTAAAATATGCTCGCTGCTAACCTTGTAAACAAAGAGAAGTCAGGAGGCCCATCGTTTTTATTGATCAATTGAAAATCCAGAATAAAATCATGAAATAAACGAATTTTGAAACTAAAATAATCTGTTCCACGAACGCCAGGTAAACATTCCAGTAGATGCGTAATTCGGGAAGTAGTCTGAATATTGAGCACAACATTATTTGCATCTTCTCACAACGTAACCGAGGAAAACGTTTGGTTGTCTTGGTGGAAATTGTAAACGGAATTTTCGGTCTTGCATGCCCTAACCTCGATCAGTCATTTATTTGTCACCTGAAGTTTGCGCCTGTTACACAGCGTGAACATTTTAAAGCACTTTCTTGCATTCAATGAATACGATAAAGGGACGTCACGCACCACTGATTTACTGTTTCCGTCTTTTCGTGTGTATGCATACTTGAACACTGAGTATGTGTGTGATGTCTGATGTCAAGCGATGGCAGTCGGTGGATATAAATGCTTGCAATGCGCTGAATGGTTGGTCACGCTGAGTGCACACCGTGCCAAAAAGCACGACAAACACGTTATCAAAGTTATCAAGCGTGCTGTACGTACGGCTTTGTACCGGTTTCAGTAACTGTCTGTATTTCGAACCCCGCGTGATGATTTTTCATCCATCTGCGACTGGGTGTTAGTAGCCATCAATCTGGTACACGTTCGCCGAGTATTTCAAATTTTAAGATATCGCTTATTAAGTAATACTATCACTTCTATTTTTATAAGACCGAAACGTATCTCTATTCCTAAGCGGTGGCCATTTTGCATATAAAATTTTCAGTGTATGCATGTCCCTTTCACTCCATAGATATCCGCTGCCACACCCTACTAATTAGAGTATACATCTGTGGGTATTTTCGAGTCCACAAAAATAGTCATACTCTAAAAGTACCAATTCGAAATATTAGTTTTATCACTGCTGGCTTCAAGCAATCATTCAACCTACAGTGATAATTTGTTATTCATGGTACCCAAATCAGTTAAAAACAGAAATTTCAAAGGTGAATTCGTCGTGTATAGAGCAAATGAAGCGTGAACCGAAAAGAAAGGAAGCACTGGACAGCTGTTTTGACCTGGTTGGGTCTCATTAGCAGTGCAAATCCATTGACCAAACTGGGGATCGAACCCGAGACCTCACGGGTAGAACGCAAGCATGATACGCACTCGACCACCGGGCAGCTGAACAGATCATGTCGAAGCATTTGTCTACTGCCTCCTGGATTTTTAGTTTACGTTTCATTTGCTATACACAACAAATTCACTTTTGAAATTAAATCAAATCCTTCTTTACTCACAGAAATAGGGACGTGAGTATTTTAGAATCATGCTGTCTCTGGGGTCGTAGGCTTACTGATTCACTGACGTATTCTCACTTATCTGAGTCTGCATTGTTTCAAGTAAAACGCGGGACAATGTCCGTCATAGCAACCAAATGGGTGGAATACTCCCAGGTTTTCCATACACCAAAGCCGTTGAATTTTCTTGAGCAATTCACAATCAAAGTTTGCAGGTAGCTAAAGCCTGGTTCGCAAGGCCGCTTGGCTGTGACGTAAACACCGCAGTCCAGTGAAATCCGATGCCCATTTCATCGAATCACATACCCTTTGGACGGGGTAAAATATCCAAGGTGACCCATTCAGGTTAATGCACACTCAAGCCTGTTTTCATTAACAGAACCGGGAAGATGTGTGTCTGTGTGTGTGTGATTCGTTTGTCTCTTGTTGGTTTGGAAGATGAACTTTCAGCCAACTCCTCCAAGTGAAACGCCAAAGATACACAGTATCGTTCGTAGTCTAAATGTTAACGTTACGTTCCTCATTGTAGCGGAGAAGCATCTCCATCAAATGGGGGGCTTCCTCAGCAGAGGCCACTTGAGATATTTGGTCTTATGGGAGCATGGCATGAGGTGGAAAGGCAGGGTGACTAGTCACGAACCAGTGCACTTAACTCCGATCATGCTGAGGCTTATGCGATGCATGCTTATGTTCGCTGCACCCCTGTTTGTTACTGCAACCTTCGCCTGTTTTTACTTTTCCGATCTGACTGCATTATTCAGCCGTCCAGTTTAACTGCATCAAAGGATCGTTTCACTCAGATCATCAGTAGCATCTCACCATGCACTTCGACTGTTGATATCATCCAAGATTCCGAATCGCCTTGTTTTACCTTTTCTTTAAAGAATAAGTGGATATTCAAAAAGCCCGTGCAACCGGCAATCAGAATACCACGACCTGGAGAGGAAAAACATCAACCCTAACAATATGGAAGTCTACAGACCTAGACGGCGGTACGACTGCTACCATCAAGATTATATCACTTCACCTGGGTAGGATGTAAACTGCAGTTACTTGTGACTACGGATACGGAGTGCCAGGTGTGGAGTTGAACTGACCATGTACCCGATTTGATCAGTTTATCTAATCTCAAGCACATACTCAGGAAGCGCTAGACATGAGTTTGTGCTCTTTTCGGAGGTCATCAGTAGTTAATGTTCACCGGCGGTTGAGCAGATTTTGTGCTTGCGCTCTACTCGTGAGGTCCTTCGATCGGTCATCATTCGGGTAGACAAACTGCTCCGTACTGTGGATGATATTCTCAGCCTGTCACTTAACATCCTCTTCCTTTGAATAGGAGAAAATTATTTAGTTTCGATGTACATCATCCGAAAGTGAAGCAGTTAGCATACTGCCAAACATCCTGGTATTAAAATATGCCAACTCAGCTACACCACTGGTGTTAGTCCACATATTGCCACTGAACCGAGAGGCCATGAGAAAGTAGGGTCACCACCAGATCAGTCATGACCGCTAAACAATGACCAAGCCACCGTTGGAAGCAACCTGCCACTCAGGGTAGCATGGTAACAACTGTTTCTATGTCCTGTTCTGTCTCACACCACGGAAATTACTCATTCGGTCACATCTGGTGACTTAAATAGCCGCCAGAGATGCTCTCAATCACTGACTATCTTCTTCTTTGCTCCATCAATGTAACTGAGTTGTGCGGTGAATTTTCTACATTTTGTGGTTTCCAGCTGAGTAACTGTATTGTAGCCACGTAACACGCACGGAGCGAATACACGTGGTACGTCACTGTCTCCGTGTGAAGTGTTACAATTATCTGGGTTCACGTATCAAAGCCATTTCGTATATGAATCTGTGCATTGGATCTATATGTGCTGTTCGTGATTGTAAGAATCTATATATGAGTCGTTTTGTAAGGGTCATTACCCGATTTTGAAAGTTGTGTGAATTTTTTTTAATTTTACATCAACCAAGGTGGCATCACAACGTGCACTAAAAGCTCCAATTGTGACGGAGTTCACTGTACTTCCAACCTCTTCAAAACGAACAAGGTTAACTTCACCTACTGCGGTGGCGGTAAATCACTCACACGCAGAAGTCTCTGATCAATTCTCTTTCACCACTGTCGGAGGTCCGAGATGACAAGCTTTCGGAGCAAGAATAACAGCAATTGGAATAGGGAACCACATAACGGACCCAGCATGTGGTCCGTCTCGTTTGATGAAATGCGTCAGACTGTACCGTCACTTTTTGGGTTTGTAGCGAACATACAACACGTGGAATCTAATGAGATTGCAATTAGATGTGTTTTGAAGGGCTTCGTGAAAGCAATCACTCGACCATTCCGTTCTAGGTAGCATGGTAGAACTATTTCCGGGAGAGCTGCGCAAACGTTTTCGTCACGGCACTTAACTATCAGCGGGGTGTCCCAAGATTTGACTATTATGCCTCTGCTTTGGCACAACCAGTTGGTTGAAGACAATGAAGGATATGGCAGCGAACCATCTGCAGTGGCGTTCTTTTTATCGTTTCTTTTCAGGTCAGAATGCTTGAAACGGTATGTAAGCAGAATTACTATTACGTACTCCATGCTGACCATCGAGGTTCGCCTTCCCGATCCCTCAAAATAGGTCCAATCCTTGCTCACTAACTTTATATACATTTTTCGAGTTTGGCATTGATCAGTGAAGTCCGCCTCTCTGTGTTTCGCTGTACGACGATGATGATGATACTTATCTTTGCCTATGTATTAACTATCCGAAGCTGCTGAAATCCTTCTGTTTCATTTATGTCGATTAACTTAGGCTGTGGCCAGTTGTTTATAGAAATGAGGATAAGATGGCACTTCAGGAATATCTAGACCAGTTGTCACGTGTTGGACGTATCAATAAATGAGTGTTAATTTGCGCTCCTGAGTTGAAAGGCTTCTAATGACAACTGCAGCTTTCTACGATTTCCCTCAGAAGAATAGGTGGAAAATGGAACTTTGGAGTAATGATATTATCTGCACTAAAAACAGCACACTGTAAGGAAGTGTGCACTGGTATTCAAAGCAGGTTAAGGGTAGTAGGATAAAGTCTGGTACATTTATCCCATACAGCGATCGGAGTTCTATGCGAATGAGTATAAGTCCGGGACGCGAATATGTTGATTTCGCTGGTTAACCACGAATAAGTTAAGCAGTGTCCAGCGTTCTGTTACGGGGATTCATTGAGGAATGCACAGTAAGATCTGTTAGAGAAGGCAACACTAGAGGTGACATTTTCTGCCTAGGTCGAATTCTGCCTGAAACTACTTGATCCAGAATTTGCAGGCACTGTTCCTCAACTCCCATACCACGCAGAAGAAGTTCTTATCCTGGGTCACTTCATGAGACTTCGGAAGTTAACATATTTCTTCCGCGCCCTCTAAAGAGCAGCTTGCATTTGGCACTCTCTGCTAGCCAGAGGAGCGATACGTAACGTTCAAAATGTAATCTGGACGAACATTTGTAGACAAGGGTAAGAATTGAAGCTGTGCTTATGGACACCTGATAAACGATTCCAAGGCACGCACAGGACGGAACTCCCTATGCTTTTAACTAGAAATCCATCAGATAACAGTTGACTTAACTGATTATTAATTATATCATTTTTTACTATCATCAGATTAGTTTCCTCATCCATACTCACAATCAATAGGGCTTTAATGTCGCTTCAGTCAGCTACATGTGATATATGGTACCCGATTGGGTATTTCATCATCGCTGGTGTGGGAAACCGCTACCGCTTGAAGTTTGACTCAAATTGAGGAGTAATCGATTTTAACCAATCACAGTTACATCTGGTTTTTCATCGGAATGAAAATGATCTATCACGGATTGTTCAAACCGGCTACGAAAGGTTCCCGGTTATTTGGTATTCTCTGATCCAATTTGAACCGCACAATTATAGATCAAAAACAGTCAGGCATCAATGGGCTTCGTCCTCGTGAAACTGAATTGTGACGACCCCAATGTTCACATTGTCACGTAAATCGTTCATAAACAAACGCGGATCGTGACCGCGGCATCAACCGGTTTTAAGCACATATCACGCAATAGAGTGCAATCTATTTTCTAAACACCTCTAACATACGCGGTGATTTACGTGGTAGGCACGGTCTGATCAATGATGCTGTCTGATTTTCAGTGAAATGAAAAAAATAATGCTGAAAATCCTAATGTACAATATGAACTGGAAGAAGTAAAAATTCTCTGGAGAGAAGCTGGATGACACCGAAAGGATACAGTTTGACAGCCCGTCGATATTGAGAAACATTCCAAAAATGCGTCTCATACTGGTTAGGTCTATGTTTGTCCATCATTTGTGGAACCTGTTCAATTCATATCAGGAAATTGTTATGTTACATCTTCGAGTACACATTCAGTTGCCAGAAGCACAACAGAGAAGCAATTAACTAAACTTGGAGTATGCAGTGAAATTAACCCTGTGAACAAGTTATGAAAATTACGGTTCAGATGACAAAAAAGAACAGGGGACATAAAGAACCATGCAAGATGCACATGTTTTTTCAAGTGTTTGACCTATAGGAGTGATTAAAATACATTTATGGATTGCGAGGTTAATTGGGTCACCGGCAGGTAAGACAGTGTTTTACAGGCACACTTATCACGAACTTTGGCATGTTGGGAGACACGATGTGATGAGTCATGTGAGCTCTGGATGAACCAAAACACGTGTATAGAGGAATGAGCGATCAGGAACGTCAAACAGACACATTTTGTACTGGACTGAGAAAAAACCCCGGGGGCCGTAGAGTAGGAGGTAAAATTCAGCCAAAAACAAACAGTTTTATCGGGTGTAACGGAGTGGATAAAATCTTAAGAGGTAGAGCATAAAACGAAAGTTTCCTGACCTCTTCGAAAAACATCAATGGCGCTCGTATCATGTGACGGAATGGTTAAGAATAACGCCCAAGTACTTAACTGATGTGCCCCGACTAAGTGGTTATCTTTAATGAATAATAACTAGCACAGTTCAAGCGAAGCAGAACATGATGTACCCCTTCCGGGAGAACATAAAACATCAACACCTTTAGACGGTTTCATAGAAAAAATTGTGTACAGAAGACCACTCAGGCTGAATAGCAGAGAGGAATGAGGAGCGAATGAGACACAAATAAACAATCCCCAGTTGGGTCGATGGATTCGCCTTGCTGATGAAACTCAACCAAGTTGAAACAAAACTGACTAGCTTTTCATCTCACACCTTAATGACACGACTAATTTATTATATAACAAGAAAGATCAGCAGCGCACTTGAGCATCATAGAGTAACTGCAAACAAGCATAGAGGATAAGTAGATGAAAAGACAAAGGGAAACAAAATGATACAATGATGACCCCCCCCCACCCATTTATTTGAAAGTTAAGGTTGAGGAGTCTTGTTTATCGTGGTGTGTGGACCAGTTTCGAAAAGAACCGTAGTCATTTGAAATAGTTTTAGTAGAAGAAGGTACATCTTGGTGTGTAAACAGAAAGAATCTTATCTTTATCGACACTCTCAAATGCGTCACCGCAGTCGGACAAAAACGATTCTCTTCACATTTGCGTTTATCATGCATCGATGGCAGAATAAAATTAATTAAGGAAGCTAGAGCATTAAGAATGGACCACTTAGGTGATTTCAATTTCAATCCAACTAGTCTAAAAGTGTTTTTTAAACAGCAAAGCTAAGTTACTAACTTTATGCAGCCGGATGCTTTAATTATTGGCATTCTACACCATATTCTTTAGTACAAATTTACAACACCATACAAATGAAATTGAACTCTTTGTATGTCAACTTTATCAATGAAGTAAGTGATTACATAATTCTGCGGAAAACTGTTCCTTATCAACAAGTACACATGGCAGATATGATGAAACAGAATTACAGTATGAAAAAATACGTGCAAATAAAAGTTTGAACCTTGAGGTTTTGAAGTTTTTTGTGCAATGGATAATGAGTGTTCTTAGGTATCTGGCTCTAATGGAGCCCGCAAAGGCGTCCTTGCGGACGCCCTTTACATTTTGACGTGTGCTTTAAGAATTTTCCAAGCAAGTGAGTTTTTTCAACTGACTGAGCGGGGGCAGTAAAACCATTTTGAGAGTACGAATGCATTCAAAAATCTAACAATCAACTTGTGGGGAATACAAAGTATTCTTAACCGGAGTGAGAAATAAGACAGCTTTCTAGCCTTAGAGAATGTGTCCTGAACGTGCTGGGATCATGACAAGTTGTGTGATAATATGACGCAAATACGCTTTACCATTGTTAATGTCCGTATGGCCTTATGATTAGCAGAAAGGTAAGGAAACCAATTTGTCAGGACAGAGGAAATACAATATTCAGGATAACATTTCGTGAACCTTTCTTGGAAAGTTGAATAATACTAGATGTTCCCCAGAAATCAAATACTGAACAATGGGATAGACAGATATGGAAAATGGTGGATAGGACAGGTAACAGGATGTTCGGGCATTCTCGTAACACAACATGCTGTGATCCATCTGGCTCGACAGTTTTATGGGAAAGTAATGATTTTATTTCATCAGAGCTTTCTATGGGATTAGTCACCCATGGAAGAGTGTCGAGTACTAGGTTTACTCCATTCTTTGAGGCTTGAGCTTCATGCACGATCCTCAGCTCATCCATTCTATCGTACATCGGGGAATCAAAAGGCTCGAAGTTTCGCTCATGTTAGATACCACCAATTTGCATATAGAACGACCTGTATTTTCAATCCTTTTCAGCCTCGGTACGAGCTGATTGGTAAAATACACATCTGTCATATCAAGGGTTCAGAGATAAATCCCGGATAATGACCGTGACAACAGAGAAACCCAAGTCCAGTGCTTCCCGAGAGTACGATTGACTGAATGAACCGATGAATTTATTCGAAGATAAAGTGTGAATGATAATCGGTTGAAAATATGTAATTTTTAGTTGACTGAAGAAAATGTTATGACATAAACAATTATTACATTACACCGCTTTTGGGTCCAGCTATGCACTCCAGTCAGCGTTTGTGTTCCCACATGCGTACTACTCAACGTTGCTCCACGATCATTAGCGTGAGGTCTTTTTCCAATTTAGATAAAAAGTTTAGCAATTACTCTTTTTGGATCATAAATTTGGTCATAAATCTTTGTGGACGCAGTGGTGTATATCCCACGCACCCCTAGTTTTATCACAGTTGCAATTTTACCCCAGGACCATAAAAGTTTTCATTTCATCCGCTCAGTAGGGGCTAGATTCAGACGCGCGTGAACGGATCTGCCCCGTTTATGCCTACCTTATACCCAACTTGTTATCATCCATATGCGGTTTGAAGAATCGCATATACAGCGAATCTACTGATGAATGAGAGGTCAGTTACCTGATGATGAAGTGTACGTAAATGAACACGTGGATACGAAATGCATCGAATCATTACCACTTTTATGACACTCGATTTTTAAAGTATACTGTACAGCAGCATGCACCAATATTGTATCGTGTACCTTTCAGTCGTACTACAGTTGAGACTGTAGTTCAAAGCATTCGACTGATGCACAACTGCTAGCTGATGAATATTCACCTATCGAGGTGATAAAAGCGACTACTTGATTTGACTAGAAAAGTGATCGATCTCAGTCCGCTAGAGGTGGTCCAGTGGTTAGGTCGTCGAAAGAACCCTTTGGGGGTCCTGAAATCCAATCTCACCACCACCGCCCGTCTTCCCATTACCTGTTTTTGTATGGTCGCTGTCCCCCTCCTTAAAGTTTATGGTATAATTCTATGATCTACAAACAAAAAAGTAGACATTCAAAAGATCAATCTTCCACTGTCCATCTCCTTCTGAGCCTCTTCGGATTGCTCTTGTCCTTCTGAATTCAGGTGTTACAACGATTGTGTATGGAAGTAAAACGACCGGTATCACATCGAGGCGATTCAATGAACCCTCAGGACAACAAACTCCGATTAGGGGATTATTTTGAGCTCCTTTGTCACATGTGAACATTGAGTGTTTTAAATCCTTCAAATTAGCATTACCGGATTTTGAATATGTACTAGAACAATCGCGAGCCCTGTAGAGAAGGGTTGATGACAAAAAACGATATAATGGTTTCCATTGGTTGACGGCATCATCTATTAGGGGGGGGGGTATGGCTGAACAGTATCCGGGACACACGGTTCATTGGTTTGAAGTGTGTCCTGAATAAGGTGTGGCATGCGCAGTACCTATCATTGTTGTAGTTTATCACAAGCATTCAGATTAATGGATCACTGCCAGCCAGCCAACCACACACACAAACACACTTCAGTTCGAAGGTAGCAAACAGTTACAGTCGTGGAACTGAACAGGGTCTAGGTTCACGGCCTCGATGACATACCGTGTTTGACTGAGAACCGATTAAGATTAATTAGTGATAGAGGAATGTTCCCCGAAAGGTTCAATTTCTTCTACGCAAATGAGTAAAATAAGCTCAAACTTAGTCTCAACTCTCAGTACTACAGAACAACCCAGATGATTAGTGTGTCACTGGGATCGCTGAAATTTTCCTTATTATATCAGGCACGGATAATGTAATTAGCCCGAAAATTACTGGGAAAATGATCTTGGCAATTGTCTGCTCCCACTAGTTATTCAGCTTCAGTCTAAAGACATTCTGTGAATGAGGTACCAATTGGATTCCAGAAATCGTTTGACAAATGAAAAGAACCCGATGAGGGCCAATGAAGTTGAAAACATCCACTACAACAAATATCGATTAATGGAGGAGCAGCTGAACCGAGTAGGCTGATTCGAGCTGCGCTTCGCAAGTAAACGAGGAAGATAACAGTTCTGCGTTCTTTCTGAGAACGTATAGTCATATTTTTAACCATACAATTGGTCGGACATAACGCAAACAGAATCGAAATCATCTTGTGCCTTCTTCGAAACCTCAACTCAAACGACTTCGAAGATGCCATTCACATGACCCAGTCAATCTCTGTACGGAATGCAAATGCGATCGGGTTGTCCATTTTATTTAATCTCATGTACGACACATGCAGAAACTTGTATCAGTATCGGTATCTAGTATCATCGTAGAAAATTGTTCAGCGTCAATATCTAAACGAGAGAAAGAGCTCAATAATTGGTCAGCATTCTGGACCAATTAACCATTGTGATATAATGCTAACCAACCTCGCCAATGATTCGGTTGGATAACAATATACTAAATTGCAAATCATTTTATGCAAACGTTTCACTAAGTTAGGAATACCTGCCACAGATAAGTTTGATCAACAATGTTCTTTTGATATATTTAGTTGTCACATTTTGAAATGTTTGTTCTACTACCGAGCTTCAATAATGACACGTTAGGCGTTTATTAATCTTTTCTCAGAGCAAACCCCAAATGAAAGTGATCAATGACATCAGATCCGACGACGTTGATGACCAATCACATTGCCTCTCCGAAGCCATCTATTTGCACTCAGTTCCAGTCTAAACAACCAGTCAGTATGCATTTCCGTGCGATACTTTTGGTTTCAATCTTTTGGCGGCCCAGTTGAATGAAGAATAGAAGAAAGGAAAGTTGAAAGTGGAGTCGAACAGAAAATGGAGAAGTTCAGTGGACTAATGCTGCAGAGGAATTGAGAAAATACACGAACGTCACTGTTTGCGAAATCCAATCATATCACTCAGCGTCTCTAGCCATCGGTTACGATCATCCCGAGGTCCCCAGCCAGGGAGCCTAACAGGACCTATATGACCCAGACTCCTGGTTATGGTTTTCATACCCTCATGCCAGGTCTTAGCTTGATCATCCTTGGCTTTTTTCCACCCACCAACAGCCTCGGCAAACATCACTCACCGTGGCCACCCATTTGCTGATGTGCATAACACACGTCCCAACCAACATAATCTATGGAGGTCAACCACTTGCTCTAGTGGGCGACCGCGGTTGTCTAAAACTTTGCGCTCGATCTCAGCATTGATCGTCCGGCTGCCCCACTAAATTCGTGCAATGATGCATAGACAGCGGTGTTCAAACACCGACAGTCGATTTCTATCGTGTTTTCTTAATGGCAAAGTTTCTGAGCCGTGTAGCAGAACTAGCCGAACTGCTGCAGTAAATACTCGACCCTTCACAGACAGCCGGATGTCGCGACAGCGCCACAGATATCTCAAGTTGACAAATACCAACCGAGCCTTCTGTATGCGAGCTGACACTTCATTCGCGATGCGTCCACCGGGTGAGACGTAGCCGCCAAATAGCGAAACTTATCCACTTCCTCTATTACTTCCTCAGTTAGAGTGAGTCTGGGTGCTGGACCAACCCAATCTTGTAACAACATTTTACACTTTGAAGGTGTAAAATGCATACTGAACATGGCTACACTAGTGTAACGAGAAGACGAGCTGGCTGGGAAAAACGTCTACTGATCCAATTCAAAAACAAACGGTGTATGCGCTCGATTATATACAATCAATTCTGAACCGCGCTGCGGGATGATCCATGCCTGTTTCTGTAGGTTATTCCTTGTTGGTTTTGGTCCGCACTTGGCACGTACGTTGCCTCTTCTTCTGCGTGCCATTCCGACTGGTTTGACCCGATCGCGGCTCGAGATGCGTTGATCGACAGCTCCGACGTTGTGGTATTCGGTGGATAACTTTTCCGTTAGCTGCGGATTGTCTGTAGNCTCGCTCGTTTCGGGTGGTCGTTAGCATTGTCCCGCGAGGCACTTCCCGCCGCTGCATCTGCGTGTCTGATCGGATGAGCCCCATTCTTGATTCTGTCGCTAGCCAGGACTCTCTTTGTACCGCCTTCCATCGCAATAGTACTCGAACTATCCAGAAAGGCTTGCAACTTACCTGGGTTTCCACTTAGTAGCACAATGTCATCTGCATACTCTAGGCCAGACAGCGTGCTACCTGGGAGTAAATCCATGCCACTTTCCTCGCACAAGGATAGGGCTGTGTTCATAATCAAATCTATACCAAAGTTAAATAGAGAAGGCGAGACAGGGCAACCCTGACAAACCACTTTCCGTGGTGAACTCGGGTGAAAACGTGCCGTAAGATTGGACTCGACTTCGGCTATGAGTATAGATTTGCAGTATCAAAAAGACTTCAGAACGGTAGGGGGTGAGGACATGGTTACTCTTTTCTTGCAAATAGAGAAACGGTCCCATAGGATAACATGTCTCAAATAGCTTCTGCTGAGGAAGCCCCATTGGCAATCTTCGCGCGACGAAGGCGCCTTTCCACCAAAGTGGGGGATGCAAAGCAAACATCCGGTCAGTGAGCCAGTTCACTGGGGAAGTGGTCATAAAACCCTGATTATAAACCACCCAAGATGTGTATGGACCACACACACATCTGGTTCTGTCAATGCTCAACTGTGTGATTTGGTGACGAGGTGTATGGAGCACCTCCGACCATGTAAGCCGTTAAGATGGCGTGTGATCCGATAAACTGGACGCCGGTTCGAGGTTTTCGTACAACACCCGACTGTTTAACGGGTCAGAATTTGGCTAGTTTTAGGCCCCGGTGATGAAGCCTTCAGCTTGTTTGGTCTGGGCAATCCGGCATTGTTCCGCTCACTAAAATATCATTGATCTGCTTGCCACTATAATTTGTTTTGCACGCAGTCCGGACTCATACGCAGGTGAAATATATTATAATATAGAACACAGTTCACAAATGCATCCCCGAACCGTTGATATATATACATATATATATATATATATATATATTTCAAGAGACAATGGAAGCGTAGACTGAGTTGTAAAATGTTGCTTGTAACGTTTTGATGCAAACTGGGACTCGTTATCAAAGGTAGATGGAATGAGATATTGGGATTACCGTCTTTCCGTGCGCCTATATGCTGTTTGTGTGCCCATATGTCCCCAAATCGTCACAGGTTTTGCGAGTGCAACTAATGTTTGTCTGTTCCCTCTTTTTCTTAGCTCGCACCACCACCTTGGCGTTATCGACCGTGATCTCGTGACCTGTACGTGAGCAGTGGT
>UZAN01039719.1:104734-117390 GCA_900618425.1 Echinostoma caproni
ATGGAACGACAACCGTCCATCAAACACCGTGGCATTATTTTCAACCGTAACCTCACTTGGTCTGACCACGTAATGATGTTCTTCTGAAGGTCAAGAGGCTCACCTTTTATGTTTTACGTCTAAAATCACTTTCTATCCCAAACCAACACAAGGCGTTTTGTTTTGCTTGTTCCTTGCCCCACTAGCTTTATGGGTCCCCTGTTATTTTTAACAAGGACCTCAAACTTAGTTCGCAATCCCTCAAGTTTCTATTTTCATACCACGGGAACATCTGGTACAGTATGCGATGACACACCACCTCAAGTCCTGTCAAACATTCTCTAATAAGATTTTATCTGATACTTCCCATCCCCTTCATTCCGCCCTTAGTCAATGCCTTTCTCACTCATCCACCCGTTTCACCCACAAACTTAACAATACACGCACTGAAGCTTGCAGGCGCTCTATCGTCTGGTTTCTCGTCAGATCTCTAACAAAACATGAACTCGTTGCAGGAAATCGGCGCAAAATGCTAAATCAAATCAATCACAAACACCCGGGTATACCATTGGTTTATGATGTTGCTGTCCGTCTTCATATCTTTTATTGTTGTATTATGATGTCTGTTCACTTTTTGTTCACACACTGTGGTTGTGTGGTTACTGAATATTCAACTTTCGAGGTGTATAACGCGATTCCTTGACGTGACTAGAAAATTTATGTTATCTAATCATTTCTCGGCAAAAAATGAGAAGTGTCGCATATTGTTCCGAGTAAAGAGATACAGCATAATGCAGTCTTGAACTGCTTTGCGTGTTCAGTAGTGTAGAAAAACGAAGTGTGTTAGGGTTTCATTAAGCCGCCATTGGAAAGATTCAACAGTTGACGCAGAAACAATGAGAGATGACAGAGCGTTCAAAGTGATGCGCCGTCACGGCAAAAGATCAACGTCGGGCATTCCAGTCGACACTTGGGAGGCACAAACTTGAAGCGATCTCCCCTGAGGTGGATGTTGGGCGACAACGTGAGCGGCGGACGACATGGACGGTTTGGGTACTGTAATATTTCATACAAAATCTCCTCGAATCTAGCACTACATACTGGAATACAATCCCAATGGTTGCGATCCCCTGGCCATCTTGGTGACAATCCATTGTGGACTCTAACGTCTTACCATCACGTTGTAGCCATAGTTTCCAGGCTTGAATTGCTGTGTTCGGTCAAACGTACACTAATAGCCAACGTGATCAGGGTGCTGGTTTAGTAGGCCCTATCATTTACTGGCACTGACTTTTAAAGGTTTGAACCGCGCCCGACCTCGATCGTACTTTCGTGTTAATGGAGCAATTAACGCTCGACTCGAATCCACGTTTATGCCACGGTAAAACATTTGTGGTTTACCATTCAAAAATAGTGATCGCATGACCGCAGAATTCGCCCGATCAAATGCGCATTACACAGATATGCATAATGCACACAGTCCAAAAATGATGCGAAATCCACGAGATACATTCAATCAGTGTCTGATCATAACGAGTCTTAGAATTATCGTTTTTTGTCCACAATTCAATCAATATGTATGTACACACGCATGCACGAACGCACAGGGATCCACTGACAACGAAACCAAGTATCAACAACTCGTACACGAACTGGACCCGCGAAGTGAACGCGAGCAACAAGCCTTTGTAAGATTTGCCAAAACCACAAAAGCAGAGACATGGTTAGGGGGGGGACGCGAGCACAACGTGGCCAATGGGAGTGGATACGTACTAGGAAAAGAACCACATGAGTACATATCAAATAATTGAGAAATAGACGGGGGGAGTGGAGCGCACGGAGAGCAAGAAAGTATCACGAAATTAATGTCACCGTTCGGTACGGATACAGTGGAAAGACATGCGTGACAAGGAAGTAAATGATGGTGGTACTGATGTACAGCACCGAACAGAAGGTAGACACACACCACAGGTTTATCTAATTGAGTCATGCTCGTGTGCAAGAAGAGAACCAGGCTACAAATACAGTGCACACACATACCGGCCCAATCTAACAATCGAAACATCGAGATTCGGGGCAAAAATTGTTGTCAACAGAAAATGAACACGTGCATGCGTGCACGCCGGATACAGGTACGAACTCGATCGGAGAGATTCGGTCGATAACTGAACGGATGAGTGCTCTGAGAAACGACAAAACGCCTGGGTTAAAAGTGCGGAAGAGAGGAGGCAAAGATCGTTCCGTTTATTGCGCATTAAAGCAGTACTAGAATGAGAAAATAGAAGATTACGAATTGACAGTGCAAGACAGTAGTCGGATTGTTTGATTAGTCGCTTCGGAAATAGAAGATGGAATGATGCAGATCATTTCTTCCATGTAGTAGTCGGCTCGACCACAACGGATAACAATTGGTCATCGTCCGCCACCGCAGCATTCAGATTGTCCCCTTCGGGGGTGGGATACGGTGAACGTTCGTTGATAGCCACGTCGGCCGGCACGGGCAAGGAAACTTTTACAATTGTGTTGTAATTGTCTGGGTGCAGTCGCAGCAGTTCATCATCATCGTGTGTTTGTGTCGCACTAGTCCCGGGATTGATCGCTACGTCTGGAATGGACAGAGTTTGTGTGAATACAAGACAGTGAAGTAATGGTGCAAAAGTTCCTCTATTGGTGCCCAGTATACACATTTACAGTGGTAAGGTTGTGAATGACACGTGTTGCGGAAAACTCCAAGTTCTTGTGAGTCGACATAGTTAGAAGTTGTACTTTTCAAAGTTGTTAACATATATGTAAAGTGGAACGTAATCAATACATTATCAACAGGCGACGATAAGAAATGCACGTTTTTCATCTCATACGCGCATCGTAACATCATGTAGTTGATTAGGGTCAATGATAGCCAGTCCGAACTGAAGGTAACGATTGCATTAGAGTGTGGATGAAAAACTATTAAAAGTATGGTGAGAATAACAGAGCTCCAGAGAAACCACTGATGTGATCTAAACCAAGGGTTGAAACTTTTACTCTCGACGTCGACCTCATTACCTCTCCCCTGGAAATAGCTCATTCAGAAATGATCTATTTGGAGAGATGTGAGGTACTGATGAAAAAGTTACACTGCTCAGGAAGTTATGAGTTCGAATCCCACTACCATGACCAACTTTCCCCCTTAGTATCCCGTGACAGCCCTTTAATTGAACGCTTGCAATTTCCTGCCAATCATGCATAAAATTTGGTTTTCAAAGAAAGTAAGAAGAACAGAGAAGACGAAGGAAAAAAATCGTCACAGCTAATAAAGCCGACTGATCGCAAAAGGTAAATCCAAAACTTTCTGTCTGACTGTGTTATGAGGCAGGATCTAAAGCTAACAGTCTGTTCACAGATATACACTCGATGGTCAAGATTCTGCATTTGACCCATATAAGATAAAGTAAAATAGGTTTTACACTCACATCACAAGTCTTACACAGGCGAAAATCCGGCAAGTTTCAGAAAATGAGCAGCTATAGGATCAACAAGTGTGATGCAGCCACTTCAAATGAGATGTGGGCTAAGTAACATCCCTCATTCTCTTTCTATCTGCGCATCTGTCACACGCCTCTTCAACTGCAGACCCGAAGTGGTAAATTTTCGTGTGGAAGTAGAAAACAGTTGAAGGGGTAATCGAGTGATTGATGAGACTGCAAAACCTAACGAGTGAAGTACAGTAGATGTATCTGGATTGTTCGCGCCACGAAGAAAAGGCGATAATCAGGACACCAAACACGTTCGCTTGAGATGCAACGTGACTGGCTGGTGTGTGTGTGTGTGTGTGTGTGTGTGTGTGTGTAAACTTACCTAACAATGCGGTTTGTTCAAGTGCCTCATCCGAGGAAACCAAGTGAGCAGAATAGGCCAAATTAGCACTGTATCGCGACCCTTGGGGAGAAATTTGTTGCTCGAGTAGTGGAGCACGTTCCTCGTCCTGTTCCATCAACTGTGGATTTGTGGCCGAGACTAAACTGGACTCTGCTGATGAGGCCCAGTCAGTTCGATCACGATGTGCCCCGTTACGCGACGGGAAAAGAAATCGTATCCGACGCAAACGGGTGAGAAATGATGCGCGCGGGATGGGCTCGTGTCCAGCGAGAACAACATCTTCTGGAGAAGGGGCTCCAGGTAGCTCTACCGTTTGATTGCACACGGGGCATCGCCGGCGATTTCGAAGTAACCATGGGTCGATGCAACGATTATGAAATGCTAGTGGTACCGGAAGTAAATAGACGGGATTTTAGAACGTGTTTCATCAAAAAGAAATGATCAAACATATCAGCCCACCGTTTGTCCCTGGTGAAAAGCAGAGCAAAATTTCGTTCTACTGGCTCTGAAAGATATATATATATATATAGTTAACACCGGCTTGTGGACAAGCATGGTGCCAACGCCAAAACAATAATAACGATAAGAATACTGGAGGAGAGGTTGAGATACAGAACATAGGAAAAATATGGAACTGGTAAAATGGGAAATAGCAAATAAATGAGATAACAATTTTTTGTATTTCACCGTACACTTTTTGAATTTTTTTGTGTATTAGTTTGTCTTTTTTCTTATGGGGTACGGGTACGGGATTTCGAGAGGCAAACCGTACAGCATATCTCTCAGCGTCTCTAACCAACGACAATTCTCAGCCCTTGGGTCCCAACCTGGAAGGCCGGCTGCACTAACCGAAGCGAGAGCTGAAGCCAGCTTCCTTATACCTCTACGCCATGTCATGGTCTAAAAGATACACATTTATGCAAATGCAAAGCCAAAAAGACCAAATTTACGGCACATCGAGTGCTCCCACTGCCTTGCGTAAATCACATTGAGTGGTTTCAGTCGTGGTCAATGACTTACTCTGGTCGGTAAGATACAAAACTCAAATACTGTTCAATCGTGATAGCAGATAGATTTACTGTCATTCGGCTCAAAACTACACTTCTCCCACTGAGGTTTTACTGGGTTCATCCATCAAAATGCCGTGGTTTAATGGTCGGTTTCCACAATCGAACTGCAGATCCTCATGACTACGGGTCTCATCGATTGTCCTGTTCGTCATAAGAGGGTGCTATAGATTTTGACTGACCGTCATTCTAACGTCATCTTCATGTGAAATCCCTTTCATCCAGTCAACCGTGAAATCAGAATAAATCAGATAAATTAAATTTCCTTATTGCTGATGCCTGTCAATAGTGTAGATCCATCGGCCCAAACTATGCAAGTAATCTGCAGCAGTGCTTCCCGTTTTATCGTGCGCCTGCGAAACTTGGTCATTAAGGCTGTCAACGAATACGATCATTTGTATTTGACAACCGTTGTGTGAATCAGATGGTGAGATCCAATTTCAAAAGAAGAGGTTACAGGAAAATGATTGGATACCATTAGACTTTGCATGCTCCTGTAATTATTTGAGCACATTGTGTGCGATCTGATTAAATCCATCCTAGTACCGTTCTCCTGTCCGAGCTGACTGTGGATGAAAAGCTAAAGGCTTAGCAGGATAAGGTAGGTGGATCGCATTCTGCGCGCAGAGTTGGTTGCGGATTATCGACAATGGACATCCACAATTTTGGAGATCCGTGACAACGATTTGTTCTTTCTCAAGAGTCAGTTGCCGCAAAGCACAAAAAAGCAAACCATTTTGTTGACCTTTTCGTTAAAAAAATTTCTGAATTTCGTTGCAAAATGGCAATGGGGCGTTATATCACAACGCACACACGCACATGCACCGGCACATTGCCTGTAGGTCACGGGTTTGAATTCCACACATGTTATATTTGGTAACCTCTGATTCATCATAATATCTATTCGGAATAACCATTGCAAACCGCTATCTATCGACTGAATGCCTATGAATGCATGATTATTGAACATGAGAAGATTTGATATCAAGGTAAATGAACAAGACAAACAAAAGTCAAAGTGCTGTGTGAATGAGACACGTGCTGTCGGGACAGAAAGACGAAACAGTAAAACTATGTGTACCCCGGAAACTAGCTCTTCCCGTGGGAAACGATAGATGAAAAAATAACAAATAACTCGACTCGACTTGGTGACCGATTGTGAGAACGCCAAGATTCATGAGAAAATACGTTAAACGGGCGCGTATGCGTTCAATCAATCGTACCGGATCGATGAACTTGTAAACTAAGAAGCAACTTGTATAGTCTATTAGAGTTCACCGGGACTGAGTAACACAAAAGAAGTAAACAAACTCCACACTTGGAACGAAAAATTGACGTGATTCGTCCCACGATCCGGCAGAATCGGAAATATGTGACAGTGCGAAACAAATTACCATAATTTTCAATTGTTCGGCGATTTTACCTATTCGGTAAGTTAAGTACATACCACGACATAAGTATTGCACCCCCCCCCCAACCACCACATTTTTGGATTACCTCTGCTCCCACATACAGGATCATCACCATTTTTGCAAATCCAGACGGCAACCGAATATAAGGCCAAAACACGAAATTTTATCGAGTTATGCTCGATTTCGATGAACGCATGTTGTAGAGACCGAATTTTTACCACGACGCAACGATTATACCCCCATGGATATCGCACACCCAACTCGGTTCTAAAACGGACGTGATAGACATTCCGACTTTGTGTATTCGCATGGCAGCTGGCAACCGTCGTAAGTCTGCGACTAACAGAACAGTGTGAGCTACGGTCATGCTTACGTAACTCGCAATGACTATGAAAGAACAAAGACCTCCAAGTAGGCCACTACAAGGAGTTGCCAATCGTGGCACGATGGAAGAGGGAGGTATATGGATAACATAAACAAACAGAAACAGAAATAACAGAAACCATGCTCAGTTCAGTTCAGTTCTTACAACCGTTCACCATGCACTTTCGTGCACCGATTTGGCTGCTGTCTTTTGGTTAAAATAGCAGAACGATGATTAGAATGTTGAGAGCAGACTTAAGCGGGAGGTAGCACATTTTCATAGACTGAAGTTACAAGAATAATGAGTAGATGCATGAGCACCACTGTTTGCGACACCCAGTCATATCGCAGTGTCTCTAACCACCGGTGACCTCAGATCTCTGGGTCCCCAGCCAGGGAGCCTAACGGGACCTATGTGAGCCAGTCTCCTGGTCATACCCTCATGCCAGTTCTTAGCTTGACCGCCCTTCATTTTTTTCCAACCGCTACCTGCCTTGCCACACCAGCGTGAATTAGAGGTATTGTTGATAACGGAGTGGAATAGTATCGACACGGACATGGTTCGAAATATTACACAAAGTAATAGAGAGTGGCTTTAATGGCTAAAGTTCAAGGAGATTCGATAGTTAAGTCGCGGTGAAAATTCGGTTTCCTCGAAACATTTTGGTTATAACGAAAGTTAAATTGATGATTTCGACGGTTCACTCGGTTGATGCCTAGAATCACAAAAATAGTGATAATCGTGCACGTGGAAGCTGAGATAATCGAAGAATCTGGGGGGAGGGGAGTTGATATGCAATACTTGTCCCTTCCCTAAACAAAAATATATACATCGAAAAAAGCAAGCACGAAGCACTGTACAGTTTGGGTTGCTGTATTTTAGTTGTGCATCAGAGAAAACAAATGAGTAGATCACAAGAATACAAATCACGAAACTGGGGGTTAAGGAAATGGAACACATTCACGAATATCCCTAATGTTCTTAAAACCATAAACTGAACAGATATCGTGAGCTTAATCGAGATGGTCAACCTGATTCGCAGAGTCTAATTCTTTGTTCAGGGGCTTTAACAAAAGCGAATATCGAAATGTGATTTGAATATTTCTTAATGGACAGAGGTCGAAATGGGCGTGTCAATCAGTGAAGAAAATGGAAGAATAATCGATCCCGGCAGATGAGCCTGTAATTAACCCGTCCCGATGTTAGGGGATCAGGTTCTTGGTAAATCTAAACGCCTCACTTCTCCTAATTGGTGAATTACCGCCCAAGCGGTCCCCACCCAATACGTGACCGTGAACACATAAAATTAAACGAATTCCCAAACACAGAAGGTAAATAAGATTCAGTGGATTAACTTCTGATGTACGTGGCCTGATTATGCACGAGTAGACCAGACCGGGGGGAGGGGGTGGGGTGATGTAGGTTCACGGTTTGCGAAGCTGTGATATCGGACGAGTTTCAAGGTCACCGAGGGCAGAAGTAAAGGACTAGTCATTATCGAACGGGGATTTGTTCATTAAACAAGAGAGCACATTGAGAATATAATGGGTTTTCAAATGGCAGGAGATCTCCAAGCTACACAGTGTATCATGTGTGCCATTCTCAATAAGCCTATCGGTTACAATAGAGCTATCTCAAGCAGTATTGGTTTCGGCTGGACAGCAATCGTTCCAGGACTGATGACCCAATATGGCAACCAAAACAGCATCAATACAATGATCAACCCTGGCGACAAAACAAGAACCATGAACAGCGCGTTTTCTCAGCGTTTGTTGCCTTGTTGTGCGAAGTACGTGAAGCGCGTCGCCACTATTTTGGATTGAGCGTGAGTCTCACTTAATCTTTCGCGTCATAGTTGTTCGTATTTATCCCGTCTTCCAGGTAGGTTGGAGATTCTCCCTCTGACAACGGTATCACTCAACAGTGCATTGAGAGCACCTGTGATTGGTCGCGAGGACGAGAGCTGGCTCGGGCCCCCTAACTGGGTTAGTTTGCAGTATATTTTAAGGACCTTACTGACATCGGAAACTCAGATCGCATTGCCCGATATTAACCTAACGAGTATCACAACCTGGTATCTAACCCTGCATGTTACGGTTTGAAAAACGGCATTTCCAGATGACAAACATGGTGCTGTGTATTTTTTTAAAGAAAAAGCCACTAATTGTTTAGGGAAAAGGAAGCGATGTATTGCAATGTAGCGAATTGTCGGCGTATGCAGACCCACACTGCCACGTTGAAGCTTATCATGTGTGAACCAGACCAGAACTAGTGATTTTTTCACGGGGTTGATTGTTCCCTCGATCACACCATCCGCTTGTTATCCGGTAAACTGGCTGTCCACGCTGGTCCACATTGTGTTTGGTTCTACCATGACGTGCATGCTTAACCCCGGCGTTTCATATGATTAACGCCTGTGCTCTCCCCGATCCGCCGGATTCATCATTCGCTCTGGTCCTCGTTTTTCAACATTTTATTTTTGACACACGGTCTTACTGCTCGCCTAGACCCAACACGCTCAAATTTTCATGGAATGCCTGTTAAATAACCAAGCAGCGAGGTCCCGGGTTCTATCCCCAGTTAGGTAACTGGATTCGCACTGCTGATGAGACCCAACCAGGTTGAAACAGCTGTCCAGTGCTTCCTAGCTTTTCAGCTCACGCTTCATTTGCTATATACATGACGAATTCACCTTTGAAATCGAATCAAATCCTCCATTACTCACTTAAGCAGTGCGTTTATTTGCAATAGATACACACACACCAGCCATGCATGTTCCGACGATGTTCTGTGCGAGCCAAAGCCACTGTCTCGCTATTCTCCGGTTTGACTGATTCCTTCTGCTCCCTTAAATTTAACCATTAGTGTCGATAGCTCGTCTTCGGATTACGTGGGTTGAGAACCACGGAGCCTGGGTTCAATCCCTCCGCCGATCAACTTTGGAGGACCTTTGTGTTTTCGTGAATCAGTACATTTTCTGCATAGGACCGCACCGGCTATATGAATACAGAGCTTCCTTTTGTACGGAATGATATGGATAGGCCTGCAAACGTTCGCAGTCGCAAGGGGGGAAGCGCTGTGATATAACCGACGGTTACACTTCGAGTACATACAATACGTTAGGAGACAGGGAAGGTTGCGGAGCCGGGTAGCAGTCATAATCTCCCCCCCCCCCCCCCCCCGAGGTACTTGCGGATACCAAGTCGTGGAAACCAAGTAACGGTGAGAAATCAAGTATAATATAAACAACACATACGTCAAGTTGTCTATAATCCAAGCAGAACTTGGTTGTACCTCATTGAAAATCAGAAAGATGTGTTAACTAGATCAATTTAACGGATGGAATTGTGCCTCATTGCAGTAAACAGATACGTTTCAATTCTCACAGCACCGATACCCATTTCAGTGATGAGTAAGTATGAATAACGCCCTACTGAGGGACGCAATCGTAACCATCGGGGAAGCTTATTGCATTTACCATTTACTCAACAAAACTACTATCAAAGCAGACTCACCATGATGACAGGGTAGAAGACGAATCTTATCCCGTTCCTTATAGTCCTCCAAACAGATCGGGCAAGTTTCATACGGATCCCGGGCTATGTAGTGTGAACGGAACGCATGAGAGACAAAAGAAAACGGTCGAAACAACGGGAGTGAGAACTTCGTCACGAAGTACAGAAAAGCACTATGTTCCATATGTATCAAACGGAATCTGAGAAAAACTGGGGTTGAAACCAAAGCGTAGGAAAATTTCTAAGGCCTATCCGCATGTAAAATGTTTACGCATACAAATTTATTACGTCTACGTTCAGTGGATAGAGTGGTCCGATCAGAGGACAATGCATATCCTGAATGGCTATGAAGCAAACGTGCAAAAAGACGAGTTTATTTTACAGATAGTCATCGATGTAAGTATGTCCACATTTGTTTTGAACCAAACGATGCAAGCAGGTTTAAGCCCTCAAAGCCCGGTGATCTGTTCTCAATCCTAAATCTTCCACGTATAATTACATTCAAACGCACTTGCCTAGTTGTTATTTTATTGTTTCCGTTGAGGTCAGCCTCGTTGATCACGAAATTCGCCTCCGTTTGTGTTCTGCTTTTGTTCCTCCACAATGTGTATTTGAGTTGAACCGATGCACGTTAAACACTGTCCGTTCATCGACACACTTTCGCTGTTAATATTTAGACAATGACCTAAAATCCGTTTGCTGTCTTTCCCGAATAATTTGTAAGCTTCAATTGCGTTCCAGTAAACCTCCTTAGCCAAAAATTAGTCATATGCTTGTCCCATATAAATAACTATCGCAATTCCATAGTACCGTATCTGGCGCGTACTCTAACTGATAAGTAAAACGTCCCATATTAAGTTCCCGCAAATCCACACAGATGATCCGGTTCTACTAGCTTAATTTTGCACCATTTGTGATTGACATTTATGCACAATAATGGCATAAATCATTACAACCCAACACAAGACATAAGTTCCCACCTTGTGACTTCATTATTTGACGCTGATTCGAGGGAGGGGGACAAAATTAATTTGCCTCGCGGTAGGGTAAGAGGGATCTGTGGCCTATCGATAGTTTACCGATTTGAAACAAAAGGTCGTGAGGAAGACGGAGGAATATAAAAGTAACTCTCATCCGGATTGCATTGCAGATGGTATGTGAATCTTTTGGTGATAGGATAGACGGAATGGATTGGCCACCAATCTGATATAAAACACCCATGAAGTGTAGACACACACACATACTGCCTGATTCATCCCGAAAGATCCCGAATACTCTAGAGATATATTCATTAGGTTCCGTTTGACAGTGATTTCATTACAGCCATACAAAGTGTGATAACCCAGTTCAGTTCGAACAGTTTGAAATCACATGACCAGCGCCACTATAGCAATCGGGGACATCACCAAATGAGATCAACTCGAACGGGTATAGAACGAAACCAAAACATGAATATGTGGAAAAGCAACACAGGCTCATGGTGGAGATAAACAGCGAATGCATGATTTGCACTCTGTGGTGCAGGGTCGTTATTGATACGGGACTGGTTTACGTCTAGTACGGAAAAAATAGGTTTGTACTACGGTCACTGTCCAATTCGCACAACCGACATCCTTGGTGCCTTGTATATCGATTGCATGGGTGTGCGATTGATCCGGTAGTTCATCACCTTTAGTTAACCAAATAACTGATGGGTACACACCACTCTTGCATAATAGGAACCTGAATTAGAGTGATATGGGAATTACATGATAGTCCACTGGAACCTGCGTATAGATTATCATGTTTCTAAAGATACGAACAATATCGAGTTCGCCGAATCAGTCCCCGTGGCAATGTCGAAATGCACAACACTAATGCAGGACAGAAAAAGTTCACCGATACTCGAGACCACCTGACGCTTACGGTCGAGGAAAACACATCAGAAAAACCTAATCCAATGAAATTCACACAAGAATAACGATCGCAGGGAAAATGAAAAACAATTCACTCGACCCATTCAACCGAATGCTCGAATAAATATTTAGTGTGGTGTTTTCGGTAGGCCATGCGCCAAATTCTGAGGTGACGTCAAGAAGGGGGAAGGTGGAAGTTGATGTTACTCAATCCGGTTCGAACGAACTACAATATGAGTCATGGAGTAGAAAAGAACTGAATAAGCCGGGGTGATTAGTAAAGTTATCTTGTTACTTTCAATTTCATTTAGTGAATAGAAAAGTACATTGCTTTCTCGCGAAGCAGTGCTCGATCAATCAAAAGTTATTTAAGGAAGATGGGGATTCGAATACGCGACGTCCGACACCACAGCCAACCTTTCTGTTTTTCCAATAGGGTGTTCAGTTCTCTCACTTTAGATTGCTATTTCTACTCGTATGTAATGACGATTGAACAACAGCATCAATGCATTCAAAGCGGGACTATTGGTTTTCGCCTTCCAATCTGAAAGCCTCCCGTTCGATCC
>UZAN01039720.1:0-30638 GCA_900618425.1 Echinostoma caproni
TTCCATGCTACTTTGCATAAATACTTTTGTTAATTCGGAACTGTAACTTTTGAACTACTACAACGTTTATCGTGACAATCAAGGTTGCAAACAATGCAAACGGTGATACAAGAGTAATAAGAGCATTGTGGCTCAGGATAGGGTTTGAAATAACTGCTCTTCACTCACAGCTGTTGGCATACTGGAAACTGAAGTGGATTGCCAAATCGGGTGTCATATCGCACGGGTTCAATAATTACCAGTGGAACCGCCTTATGAGCAACATTTTGCACTCATGTGGTGTCCTCGACGAGTGCCGGAGGACAAAGGACGTCGCGAAATAATGCCCTTTCGGTTGATCGATGAGTGCGAGTAAACGTGTTTATGCAAACAAAGACTGCTTAAAGGGAAAGTTGAATTCCACTTTATGCACTTTGAATGCACCATTAACTATGGGATCAAAAAAATCCAATGGTTCCTGAGAATTAGCAACAGTTAAGCGTTACGGTTACTTAAATTAAGTTTGAAAAATGAACTAGGGTTAACAGGAGCGTTTTGTCATAAGCTATTCTTCAGCAGTTGAATCCAAGTTTATTGTGATTACCTGATCACCTGATTGTCGGTAATCTCGTCAGCTTTGTCAACTCCTTTGAGATGTGTTTACCTACCAGTAGTGGTAGCTGACGGTTTATTGTGCGTGGTTAACTAGGTCAACCGGTACATAAAGTGAGACACAATCCGTGGGCCAACCGTATTAATACTGGTCTAACGTGATCCTTGGAGAAGAGGCAGTATGTCCAAATCAAGTAGCTGAGAATGTGTTATCTAGACGTGACTTCAGCTTCTGACACATATCGAAACTTGATCACATTTGAAAGCTACATTGATGTGCACAGTCTGTTAACATTTCTGGATGGGTTGTCCCTAAGAAAGTGTTCATTTTGGAGCTCTACGACGTGGACAATGTCCATATTGGTTGAATCCACTAGATTTCGCTGTCTCTGCGCAGGCTTTCGTCCAGGTTTTGTCTGGTTACGAGTCATATTTCATAACAATTTCCGCCAGTCGGGAGAGATCAGCGTCTGTCAAGAAGGTGAACAGACTCCGCAAAAATTCAGGGGATCGCGGCACGACAGGTCAGACCAAAAACAACTAAGCCAGAATAATGCAGGGCCTTCTTGTTAGGTGGACAGGTTGTTGTCATAGGGCAGGCCTGGTTCTAGCTTCACAGCTAGCGCGTACTGAAAGACAGTTATTTGTGCTCATTGAGACAACTTACTGCAAACTAACCGTCATTGCGTCATTCGGGGAGATCACCCACCGAAGCAAATGGACAGAATGGTGCAAACTAATATGTGGACGGATTCGAGGTCGGTGGTCCAGTGCGATCGACAGTCTTGCATAGTGACCCGCCATTTGTGCATTATAGCGATGTGGTCTATCTGCGTACTTCACGGATTCGAGGAAGGCAAACGTCAAGTGGTGTACCGGCACATGGAACGTTTGAAGTTGGTAATGGAGGGGAATAAGCGCTATCGGGATCATAGGAACAACAGGAATTCCCCGCTTTCCGAGCGATAAGAAGGTAATCCGAAAGCACCTGACAGATGCGTAGCACTTGAACTTAGCTGACCCACTCCAGCATTTATATCTCCTGCCAAAATCACGCTTTACGCAATAGGTTGTGTAGGTTAGGGTGGAATTCATCTTTTACTGCATTTTGGCGGCAGTCCGTTGGGGGGGGGGGGCACCGACACGATATGAAGTTTCATCTATCGGGGGACGGCCGCTTACTTAGCATGAAATTCTGAGTCGAGATAGGGCTCGAGAGAACAGCGGAAGAGTTTCCGTCTGAGGCGCTCTTATTAGTACGATCATCGGAAGAACCCGAGAGGTGGTGTTAGGGGGTGAGGATGAGATTGGGGAGGGCTGGGGAGACAAGAGTGTGTGCGACGTAGAACGCTTATCGCTGAGTGAAAAAAAACGTAGACTGGGGAGTCGTATGAGTCCAGAAATTCATCATTGTATGCACTGTGGGCTATTGTACTACTCGGTCGCCCGGTCTAGAGTAGGCATTGTTCGAGGGTGTACTCTAACCTTTTCGCAACTAAGCGTGGACAGCAAGGCAGCAGTGATGTTCCAGAGGATCCAGTGGCCAGTATTTGGTTCAATCACCTCTTCTGGAAAACCTTGTCGAACATTGGATCTCGACAATGGGTAGTGGCCATATTAAGTGGCGTGTCACACTCGCCACTTCACAACACTATCCACAAATGTATTGTGTTTTGTGCAGAGAATCCCTGACAGGAGGTATACCAATCACATCCTCGAGCGCTGACTTTGATCGTCCGCGACCGCTTATTCGAGGGCCTAAGTTTGCCTTGTTCAATTTTAGCTGCGACATGACGGCCCTTTTCCTATCGGCGACCGGGGAACTGCACTCGGTAGTATATAGCTCTGTTCTCCCGAGCGTGGCTCAGATGGTAAATAGCAACACTTCATCTGCTCTGTGCCAGATTAGTGAAAGCATCTAATGATATTTTCAAGGAATAAACATTGCGACTGACGGATGTAATTATAACTGGAAAACAAAAACGCGAATGAATGAAGACTGGTGTTACCGCCTGCAGAAGAATACTAGTTATTTTAGTCTCAGTGTCACCTGCCATTTTATGTTAATTAAGCGTGAATCGCAAAGGTTTATCTCTTGCACGGAAACTGATCACTTCAAATTCACGTGCACTGCCTAATACGAGAGTGGATCAACACGGTGATAAACAAACTTGATGTCTGCCATGATTTTGTTGCCAAAGGAACCAGTTTTGATGGTGTGTAAGCACCTCATTTTTCCTCACATTCGCTTGAACAAGTCCTGTTTGTTCCGGAATGGACGAGAATAATCACCAAGCACAGTTTGATTCAACCTCGAGTCAAAATATTTACCTTTTCCCTGCATTTGTAAATATGGCTTTTCCGCTGTTTCGACTAGATGGACTGTGTTGATGTTTGGGAATCTTACTGCCGCGCTAAACAATTCTACTCTGAATGTATCGTTCTCCTCCAATCATTCTGCGCAGCTATTTATATCGTGACAGCATGTGTTAGGAAATTCCTTGTTTTCAGTAACTCGTCCACATGAATGAAAGATTCATGTTCCTTTAAAACAGATGTTAGTTCAAAGGTAGACAACAGTGTTGGTGCACCATTAATATCTTTGAAACTACGAAAACGTCTCCACCTCAAATTGGTCCATTTGTCTGATGTTGGTGCAATCGGTGAGATAAGCGGCGTTTTGAATTTCTTCTAAGCCTTTTAGATGTATTCTTTTAATAGAGACCTTGGCTGTGGTAAATATCACAAGGCGAAAATTCCATCGTCTCGGGGTGGTGATGTTCACTCACGAAAACTGGGCACTTGAGAAACGGAGCTTAATGTTTCTAAATGGATGAGGACCCGTTAGGTTTAGCATTGTATTGAGCTAGATGACAACGAAAAATTGATATGATAAATGCTGAAATAGGTGATGTGTTCGAAGTAATGTGATAAAGTGTAACGAGGTGAAGCATGGTTCTCCCAGAGTCGTGATCAACAAGCGTGATAGAATGTTCCGTGACGCAAAAGCCTAACTGATAGAGTAAACACTGTGGTCAATTGTTNTGGTGTCATCACACAGATTGTGAGCGGAAGATTTTTTCATACATTTGTTGAGTTGTTTAATTTAAACCAATGACAAACTATTTCGCTACCCATTTGGTTTGTACTATTCCACAGGACAACACTTAAGAGTTGAAAACAGATAAACCGGTGTGAGACAAAGATTTTCCTCTTATTCATGCTATTTCTGAAACGAAATAGAATTCTCACGGTGTATAAAAATCATTGCACTTTCACATTTGTTGTTTGGATAGAAATATGTCACACTTGACCCAAACGCAATCATTTGTGTTTCATGTGTGGAATTTAAGGTGAGCAAATGCAATCAAACGGACAAGCTCTGCATCTGGAATTCCGTACATCTTTGCAGCGAGAATCACCGAAATGTGCATCCCCGCAGCTCTTCCACTCAGTAAATGCATCGCAAGCTAATATGATTCCAACTAAGATTCCGCACTCATGGATGTATGCAATAAGGAGGAGTGTGATCGGATGTTTTGAAGAGTAAACGTTGATACCGATCGACCTGAATGCCAAGCATAAATACAGAGCTGTACAGCAACAAGAAAGAACCACATGTGGATTCTCTTCTACTTCCGTGTGAGTTAAAATCACTTATTTCTTATCTCTTCATATTTTGCTTGCGTACATTTTAACGGGTTTCATCGTGCATTGCAAACTGCTCAATCCTCCTCAACATGGCTAAGCAGCTATGATCAACCACAAATGCATTTGTTTAAAAAAAGTTGAATCAGACCAACCAAGATCAAGGGAGTTTTTAGGAGCCTGTGCTTTAGTGACCGAAAGCATAAGCTGTAAACGGCCATTCGAGACGTGCGTGAATTAGTTTGAATCCTGTGAGGTGTTTTACGTAATTCATAAAACGGAGTGCTACCCAACAAAACTGAAATCAATTATCTGTATTTTGTTGCTGTGTTACAGATTCAAGCCACCTCGATATCTGCTTAGTGTAAGCAAAAATAGACTACATCGTCATGGTTGCTTAACTTTTATAATTTCATGTGAATAAGAAACAGTAGGGGAGTTGTCGATTTATGGAAATTGAATAGCAATCCATTAGAATTCATACAATACCCTCAGTTCATTTCGATTAACAAGCTTGACACGCTCAGATAAACTCCAATGGCAGGTTTTCCATCGACTAAACTAATTGAGGATTGCTCATGAAAGTGATGTCAAAAAGTGATTTAACAAAATCAATAACACATTATTCCATATTAATTCTCTATAGGACAGTCAACTTGATATCAGAATCATTGCTTTGTTTGTTCTCACCCCAAAACCCACGTTTTGAGACCGTGCTTAATATCAGACACCAACCAAAGACTTAAAAACTTTCATACCGTTTATATTTAAGACCCCAGTTTTAACGTATACTCCATAACCGACAAACTATTCAGGGTTCTGAACGTAAATACGGAGAGCACGTTGAAAAGAAAGCTGTGCAGAAGGCGTGTATTAATAACATGAAGAAACGTTATTTTGATCCCAAAAGAGATATACACCTCCAACAATACGAGTCCATACTTCCATACTCAGAGTGCTTATCCAAACAGATGTTTGCCACCAGGTCAGCATGTCGGGTTCATTGAGAAAAGACGCTTTTATCAGACGATGAAAGGGAAATGAAGTTAAACAGCCATTCTTCTAAATACCATTCTAGCCACGTCACCTTGGTGCGCCATCTGAATGGGAAATACTATTTGCATTAATTAACAGAATGTTCATCAGCAAACACTGCAAGTTAACGAAAACCGCATACTGAAATTCTCAACTGAGCAGTTTGAGACATGAAACTAGATTAGGTTCGATAGTGGTACGTTTTGTGCAGGCAGGTTGTCACCGTACCTAAAACCCAGGGTTGTTCATTTGTATCGAAATGGTCCGTTTCATCTCAATTTCGGGAATAGCGTTTATCCATCACGTGTGATTGACAAGTGGGTCTTAGCAAATCAATCATTTCAAGTGGATTGTCAATGTTATTTCTATTCAAATTGTCAAAAAACAAACAAAAAAATAATGTCTAGTGTCGGAAATGAGGTTGTCTATCAATGGTAATTTATCAATTTTTAGGTTATTAGCGATCTGCAAAACCCAACCACCACATTAGCCCAGAAGGAGTATGATTGAAATTTATGTTTGTCTGTATCACCGAAGTGAAAATGAGTAATTATTGCTTCTATTTATCAATAAAAAACCGCTCGTAAACTGTGATACAGGAACAAATATTTAAACAAGCATCAGTCGACGGTTTGATCTACGTATTACATACGCGAAATTCCCAGCCAATCAAACCACTTAGATTTAAAGAAAACATACTGTACAAAAAGCTAAATAAACCGCATAATTGTAGGTTATATGGTTCAATGAGCACTGAAGAAAAATCGACAACAGTAAACTCGAAAAAGGTCTATGTTGTACACCAGCATTGTTGACGAATGACTCATTTTTATCGTGTGAACGCGGTCATGAATTAAGCCGGTGTCTATCATGATGCCCACAGGTCACATGGTCTTCTAAGTCAGCCATGAAATTCAACATTCCGAGTCTTACTTCGATAGTCTGGAAACTAGGACACCGCCAGGGTGTGGTCACGTCTGCTTTACTCTCTACACTCTCCCTTACTCTCTGAGTGTTCAAGGTACACAGTATGGAACAACTGCAGATGGTCAAGTCAGACATTTTATGGTGAATGGGATTTGAATAAGACGTGCGATTCATATTTGCCTCTACATGTTTCATGAGAAGTTTGTCAGAAGATCTCGTCCCGTATTGAGTTTAATGGTAAGCTATACCATTCAAATCTGTGGCCTCTAGTGCACACACTCATGTGACCAGTGTTGAAGGTGATCACATTTTGAGCTAAATTGTACGTGACACAAATGCCTAATACGGAAAATACGATGCATAATCAATCTATTTACCTGGACTCAATTGACTTGTATACGAAGACTGAAACGAGAAACAGGTTGCCTTTTTGGAGATTTTGCTAAATGATCGGTCTTACTGTTTTGCTTTCTCCCTCTCTCTCTCTCTCTCTCCCCCTCCATAATAACATTATTTTGCGAATTCATTCCATGCAGCGGAACACCAAAAACGAACAAAGGAAGGACACCGATCGATCATGAATCTCATGCCAGCATAATTGTGCTCATCAAATTGATCTTGAGTCAACTGAGGGTAAACTTCAATTCATCCACTCCTATAGGGTCGTGAACCTACTCAAAAGGAAAAAACGCTACTTCCTTATGTTGCAGGCCCTTTTGTTTTGATAAGTGTAAAATGTTGTGCGCAAGTAAATATTCATGTGAATGGGTTACGTTAACCGGCGGGGGATTCAAGAACGGTCATGGGTATAACACAGGTTTTCAGCAGCTATTCGGAACTTCCGCATACGCTGTTTGCTGTTGCATCGGTAGCCGGGTCGCATGAACTTTTAGCGTTTAGTTTCACAAATGTCCGGTTCACTAGGTATAGTTATGGCCATTCCAACAACACATACGCAATTGTTCCTAAATTGTGATACGACAGTTGCGCAAGGTGATTTTTGCATGATATCACTCTAGAAACTGTCGTCAAGTAGTTCGGAAACCCTAGTAGGTTGAAAGAACAAATCACATGTCTGATGTGTACCCAGGCGGTTCAACCGAATGACCATGCACAAATGCCTTCACTTTTGGATAAACTGGAATCCCTCGAACCCCACACAAGCGATGACGTTATTCTGCTTGTCATTCACTGTTTACCTGTGAGACATAAAGGAAATACTGATGAGCAAAATGCATTGATGATAGTGTCGTAAGGGGATGAGGATGAAGACAAATGAGAACATGTTTTAATGAAGGATGCTACCCAAATTATACAATCGTTAGGAAAATACGCACTCCAGAAATTATTGTTCGAACCTAGAGGCCCGGGGAAAAAGTCAAACTATCAACGGGGTAAATAATTAAATCGATTTCATTCACTATAGTCTACTGTCAAAATACTTTTTCATGGTTTATTTCTCATTCGAAATAAATTTGACAAAACGTTTGGTTGAACAATTATTCAACACATTGAGGTATATGCGAACGAATTGTCTTCACTGTCAACCTTGTTTTGTCTTTTTCCCAGGAGAAAAGCGAACGACTTTCCTCGGTTAGCATGATATGCGCTCCATCAATCGGGCACGGTGCATCGCACCGCATTTCCACAGACCGCCATGCGTCTTGAATATGAATCATGTTCACGTTTGACCGAACAGTATGGCTTCCTGCTCGTTTGTTGCCCGTTCATGAAAATTTCACTTTGTTTGAGTGTGTCCTCCACGGAGAACTACAATAGCCCCGTTTTCCAGGCTTATTCCGTGTTCAGCTATGCGACACATTCTCCGGTTCATCCTGCGTCACACACGAGCCCATGCATATTACACTACCATTGATCTCCTGTAGGCCCCAAGATACCTTGTTTGAATGATGTCAGCATCATCCAATCGGACTGTTACGGTAATGTGCTGCTTTAGGTTCAATAGGATCTTGTGTGGTTCCACGCTGGAAGTCCCACAGCTAGGATTGACGGCTTCCATACTTTGATCACTTTGCTACCAGAACAACGGCGCTATACCCTTCATTGTTAACCAGACAACAGAATGTAATAAATTAGACCTTGGAACACTAACCTATGTTTTTTTACTTATCCAAGCGTCCCTTACGCATCTTGGGGATACGATGTGTTATGAAAGCTACCCAGAAGCATGATGCGTTGGTAGTGATCAAGGGGTGCAGATCATGGTATGGATTCAGAAGATATATGTTCAAATCTCACTACCGCCACCAGAATATAAAAGCATAACTTTAGTATCACCAATCAATACTATTAATTTGAGGGCTGTCCAAAATCTCAAACGATCGCGTAGATTTTAGTAATTCAATTCATGTAAACTAATGCGCATGGATCACAGAGCTCGATAATCAAATCCGTAAAGTTCTTTGGACAAAATTAAGTATCTTTATTCATCTTTTGGAAGAGGATTGTGTACATCCGCCAATTTTCACTTTATTGGAATGCCGAAGTAACTTATCGGCTGCCACTGGAAGTAAATAGAAAGATCACATGCATAAGCTGGTTTAGAAATTTGAGTGGTTTGGGTTAGCAACATTCAATGCAAGTTATTCACCCGGTATCCATTGTTTCACCGAGTTTGATGGCGCATCCTCCGATTACAAGAATAGTGATTTCGTCCAGCGTTCGAAACATCGAGTGCGTGTTACCACATGAATGGGCTAAAAACACAGTCACGGCAAAACTGAGCGTATCGAAACAATGTTTTTCATTCGCGAGAAATGCGGTAAAGCATACAGTCCGCACATCTTCGCTGGAAATAAAAAGACGCATCCGCGGGCGGCGAATATATTCTTTATCGAAGATACACTTTGCATGTACACAGTTGACATATTTATATGGATAGTAAGCCATAAATTGTACATCGAAAGTGCCAACATTTACCTGTGAAAAATGGTCCTTCAAAACGTGTGGCGCCGGAAGAATTAGCGAATAGTCGAGTGTTGTCGCCACGTAGATAACGCGCTTCAAAATAAACGCGCCTTTTGGTTGGCCACTTTTGAAAGTCAGTCGTCTGCTTTTCTAAGTGCTCTTTGACTAACGCAAACAAGCCGACGTGTATTTTAAACAGCTTGAGCTCGGTTTGCGCTCTCTTTCCATTGAGGTCGTTACAAAAATGTTTCAAAACGCGTTGGCGTCTTGCATAAATTGAATGAATCTGTCCATGTGAATAATATTGAATTCTGATTTGATAGCATTATGCTCTTTAATAAAATTCAAGCAAATTGGTTAATTCTTTTATCGTTTTGGATGACCAATTAGAATGCATTGGTCACAACCATCTTCAGTCCGGTCTAATTGTGTTATTATACCTGGTTTCATCAAAATGGATCATACTCAACTGCGGGTAATTCGCTGCTCAGAGAGATGTACAGGCAGACTTTGAGGGATTAAGAAGGATTAATTTGCAAACGTGGGTCAATATATATTATTCTACAGATTTTTTATTTTATTAAAACCGATTTCACAAAATGCAAATAAATCGAATTAGATGTCTGCCAGGAATCAAGTTGTGTCACATAAACGCAAACATTATTCCATGGCATGTTGAAGGATATGCATTTGTTTGAGGGGTGTCAAATTATACTTTAATTTGGACAACAACGTACTATCTCTGGCGAAAAGCCTTCGGTTTATCATTCTATGCACAGCCGAGGCGCTAGCAATCCAAACATTGTATCCCCCCAGTGCGTCCAAAAGCAGTTCGTTTGGGCTTTAGCCTTGCCATGGCCTCGGATGAAGAAATCCACTCCACCCCCGGAGGACGCACCAACAAACTAATCGAGATGAACATCAGGTAAACAATCTTAGCATACATTCTATACTTAGTCTGATGCGATCAAAACCAGATCGACGAACCCAAATAACCGCATATAATTGATGGATTTATCAAAAAACTGCTTGTTTCGCCTACCGCACTTTGATATCAATGTGGCAATGAGGATTCTCCATTTAATGAAACAAAACTTAAACGGGCAAAAAGCCCAAGAGGAAAAGGATTAAAACTTCATCCAGTATTCCTAAAAGCACAACATCTATAATAAACGTAAACAACTAGGGTATGCCTATGTAGGAATATCCGTGAGACTCTCCGTGGTTTCCGAGAACGTTTCACTTAAAAGTAACTAGTCCTATCTCGAAGAAGTGTTGTGAAACTACAGATTGTATAAGAGAATAATTTCAGTTCAACTGTCTCTAGCAGCTTCAGAATCGGCGTATTTCAAAATGTACTACGATTGAAATCGCTACGGATGGTATAAATAGAATATCATATATGGAAATTGACGTTTAGTCATGTGAACAGTGTTAAGTTGGTATAATGCGTAGTATAAGAATGAATGAACAAACATTCCCTGAAAGCACACAATCGGTTTCGCGGTCCTTCCCCCCGCCCGTCAGGTATGCGTATCCGGTAACATTTCGTTCGATAATTCTTATACGTGAACTCTCCATTTGAATTATGCAACCGAAACCTCACTAGCAGCTCTGGATTGGATGTGAGACGAACAAGTCCGAAGAATCGATGCGATGATTCTGTATCAGGTGTTGTGGGTCAGCTGCGTTTAACCTCGGCCAACTCGACACTGGGGCCGATTTTCAGTGATTTTATAGTGAGCAGTAGGATCCAGTTGACTGAGATTAGACGCATCTAATCTACAACGCCTGATAAAGAAACATCGTATCTCTTGTTTGAGACTTGTTTGTCTCACATCCACTCCCCGAGTGATCTATGAGGTTTGCATTGCATGATATTTAGTTGTTGCGGAATTTTCAGAGACGAACATTTCATTACGTTATCAGTCGATTGCAAACGACCAGTTGTCCGTTTTCAACTGCAATCTGATTCTTCTCGTGAGATCCTCTGTGGAGAGCGCGATGGATACGGTAACACAGGGCTAGTTTTCCAAGCGTTTGTTATTGAGTGACTTGGGGCTTGATTGTCGAGTCAAAGTATTCGAGTTCAGTTATTTCTCTAGTTAGAATAAGGCAATTTTTGAGATCAATCTTTGTTGCCTTTTCCAGATAACCACCAAACATATTTTCATAACCGGCAGTTAAAATAGAAAGCATTCTCGTTGGGTTTAGAATAATAATGGAAAGATAAGTGACTTTAAAAATGATGGCCATTTTTCGAGAATTTTGTGTAGCATTAAATATACAATATATATATATATACAATACACAAGGAAAAACATATGAACAAATCGGAAATAATGCTCTGTGATGGTGATTGTTTTCAAATAAATCTCAAAAGGAAGTACACATTTGAAAAAAAGTAGCGGGATTGCTATTGCAAACGTTTCTTTGCATGCTTCACTGAAATATCAAGTCACGAAGGGGTGAAACCGGACTTTAAGCAAATTAAATGTGAACACTGTTGAACGTGTTGGTTAGTATTGTGCAGTTCGTCTTCAGTGGTTCAGTTTACCGTCAAGTTCATGGATTAGCTGCATAATTGTACCTCAGGATGCGGATGTTCGCGTTAGTGTATTATTCGAGCTTCAAACATGGTTCGCAGGCAGAAAAGACATCGTTATCAGCACCCCCGACCTCCTCCCACCCCACCCCACTATGTCAAGCAACTGTCTAAATATGGTATTCTTGTTGGAATCATCTCGAATAATACATATGTATAAATAGCGAAATCGGTGACCAGCATCAATTTTGCTCATGCTGTGTCACCGGTTGTATTCAGATTGCATTTACTATTGTACATGCGCATGTTTGTTCTTGTTATTGATCAACGCATGCGACACATGCTCGGTTTATGTACCGAATGATTAAGTAGATTAGAATGCTTTGTTGTGCATAGAAATGTTACTGTAGTTCTTTTTACCTTTTAATACACTAAAACTGCATCAAGTGCTAAAGCGCGAGCACAACTCCTCCCTAAATCGTCTGGTAAAATAGAGCATGGTTTGAAGCAACAAGAAGGTGTCCATTGTTTTCCAACCTCGCCTTGATCACTTTCTTCTTCCAGATACCCTTTGTCATCAGTTAACAAGCTCCGTCTGGGGAAATGGAAAACTGTATGTTTCTTTTGAAGACCAGAAAAGGGGTGGTGGATTGACTATCGTTCGCCAGTTTCATAGTCGATTCCGGCTAGAGGAGATAAATGGGTTTTTGAGTTGAGCGTATGCTTTCCCACTTGCTCCAGGTTCTCTGTATTAAAGTGCCAAATAACCACAGCTGGAGGTTCTACTCGCTAGTGGGTTGCTGAGCGGTTGAATTCCCTAGTGGAGTAGACAGTATTTTGGAATATTCCACTACACTTCTAGTTGTGCTGTTACCGATGTCGGAATGTTTTGACTCGAACTAATCACATCATGTTCCGTTGGTGAAATCCTTCCCCTGAAAATATTACTCTCACAGAAGTCTCCCAGAGTACACACTGATTGTATATTGATTAACATGTGTGACTAGAAGAAATTCCCGGCAATCTTGCCGTTTATCGGCTATCCGGCAGTTTTCACTTTGTCTGTTATAGTTGTGCTTGTTTGGGTCTTTTGTGTTCCCTGATCCATGTGATTGCCTATCAGATAGCATACGTTATGCGGATGCTACTACTAGGGAATGAAAAAGACGATGTTTTTAGAATATTATCTTTTTGTGAGCCGACTGGATTTTCTTAATGAGAAATAGATACTTGCACATTTATCTCTGGCAATTTTGATGCACGGTTAAATTGTTCCTTTCAAGATAACAAGTATCGAGTCTACGAAGATCGCGAATGACATCTTTGGCATTAATATAGGCAAAAATAACTATTAATTGCAATCTTTGTCTTAACTAGTGGTTCATTTGTTCACGGTGTTTAGCTAAACGAGTGTCAAACTTAACTATATGTTTTCACAGAAAGCCCGTCACCGTTTTATAAAAGATATACCACCTATTGATAATCCACAACTGATTTGTTTTCAGCTACAAGTCCGTAACATATTTAACAACTCAGGCAATTCCACTTACTGCTCTCCAGATCTCTTGTGTACATGTAGCACACTCAGCACAATTTCTGCAATACCGGTTGAACTTGAGAGCTTTTGCACAGTTCAAGGGATTTCTTATTCATAAAGATGAACAAAAGCAAGCGGTATCCGACACACGCACGGTTTTACCAACACTGCTAGTTAAACAGACCAGAGGTAATCCAAACGTGCTGACCTTAACTAACCCGGCATCGGGAACACGTACAAGAGGTGAGAGAAACTCAGCATGTACCGTACAATACTAACACCATCCTCGGGAGGCATAAACCTGTACATTCCCGAGGTTAAAACATTCTTCTGAATCAATTTGGTTACCTAAGGCAACCGGAAATCCACATGATTACGCGCCTCTCCAAATTAACTTTGTTGTTTCATACCTGAGGATCATACTTGAAATGTGTATGGTTCAGTGTTTTGATTGTTTTTGAATGCTCCCGATTTGATGATTTCCTGACCGATATTGAAAGAATGAGAAGTAAGTTGTTTTCACACCGTGAATGATTAACACGACATTGGTACACACTTGAATGGGATCGCAAATGTTTTAAAAAGAACGAAACACAGTGCAGTTCTAGTGAATTCAGAGAACCACAACCGCGTAGATATGCAAATGTGGTGTGACGAATGCAACGAGCTAAATCTAACGACGATCAGTGATCTTTTACGCGGAACGACTGCTATTATAAAAAAGATTGTACTGATCATAAACGAAAAATATGACAAACTGTTTCAGTTTAGTGGTTGGACAATATCGTCTTCGGAGTCTCTCTCCGCGTTTTTCACCTACTCAATCATGCACAAATTACAGTTTGGAATATCTGAACGAAATCTGGAGAACCGCAAACGCAATAGATGTTGACATAACTGCAGCATTTGTTCTTTACTTTGCTACTCTTGCGATTGCTGTGGATTCAACAACTAATAGCCAAACGGATACTTTCACCACACAAAAGATTGAGCATACTGGAGAGGCCAGGAGGTTGACTGAAGATATAGATCAGTTGACTAGTTGCCACCACTGAGTTCCTCATCGGTGGATTGATAGAGATTCTGTTAATTATAATGCACTTTTTTGAAATTTGCAAAGAATTGAGAGAGTCACGGTTATTGATCTTCATTAGGTCTATCTGTTCGCCGAAATTAATATATAGTGCTGAACATCTCAGTGTAAGCAAAAGTATTATTCAATCCCGGATACTTAAAGGCAGTTAATTAGGCTCACACACTTAACAGCTGAACCGCACATTATTTTCAAATTCTAACCAGTTAAGTTTTTGCCGACCAAAAACAGATTCCCCCCGGGTGCGACCTACCTTCGTGTTGATTAATTCATGTGTTCCTCTGGAGAAAGTTATGGGAGTGAAACGGTAAAATGTGTCTCTGGTCACATCATAAGGCATCAACCTATCTCATTGATTCAGAGATCATCTAGGATCGACACTATGGGAATGATGCACCAGTTCACTGTCACTAATCGCACAGTCAATGTACTTTAAGCTTTCCTTTTAATCTATACCGTTACCGAATGGTTATCCAAACAAGTCCAATCGCGAATTAAGTCGAAAGCCGAGGCCATTGCTCTCCGCTTCCACACACCCTATACAACACCTAGTTTGTAAGAACTTTGGTCTTATCGTGGTCATCCACTTAGAATTTGGTGATGCAACCTCTGTTCACCCACACACTCTCTTCCACCCCCACCCTCCTTCATCCACCGTCTAAACATTTACACACGCACACATACAAAATTATAGAATTTGTTTTCATCTGTAATCTCTTTCGCAGTTGTTTCTTCCCATTACCTGTTTAAACTAATATGAATTATATTGTTGGTCTAACACTTAAAAGAAGCAGTTTTGCTAACGTTGGTTCTCATAAGCGGAAATCGATACAGACTAAAAATGTTTCCTAATTCTGCGTTCTCGCGTTTGGGACAAACATTTTCAAGGTTTGTTACAGGTCTTGCACATCACGATGGTTCGATTTCAGTGCATTGCCAATCCAAACCATTTATGTGACTGCACCCCACAAAACAAAACCCAAAACCACATTAACGTCTCAAGTGTTTTATCCCTTACTTTAATCTGAATAAAAGTGTTCACTTTTGTCATGCATAAAACAGATGGTCTTTCGATAGCGAGTGTTTGGATTATCCTATTTGGTTTTTTGCAGGCACCAGGCACTATTGATGATGTTGGTGCCTGTGGGAAACCGCATGGCTAATCCAAAAATTCACGATCTAAGTTGATTGAATCATTCACACAAGATGATAACCGTCGACCGTGAAGCTCAAGGGTAAATGTTTGAAGTCCCAGCCTGAAGAATCGTGGTTCGAGTCCTGAAAGGGACACGAAAAGTAAGCACTGCTGACCAGTCTCAAACAAGACAAAACAGATGTCCGGATAGAGTCTTTGTTTTTACAAATTTTGAGTGATCATGGAAAAAGTTGTTTGCAACTACAAATGATGGCAAACTTGTTTAGAAATGCCAAGCTTTGAACATGAACAAAGCTGGGGTAACATACTGACAAACTGTATGGGTTGACGTTTAACAATCAGTTGCTACAGATACATTATGAATAATCAACGTAGCAGTCAGGGTATTCATTGTCGACGTAGAATATATGGCTCACCACTCAGGGTAATGTCGGTAAATCCTTTATCCCAACTCAAAGCAATTCAGGACTTCCAAATGTAATATCGGAGTATCCGATTCGAACTGACGGCTATATTTGTGAAGAGGATTTTCCTTTCAAGTTTCTCTAACACGATTTCAGCCGGTAACCTATAGATAGATAGGTGACAAAACTAGTACTTTTTATTTGTTCACGTTGGCTGCGTTTCAAGTAGATTACAATATTTCGGATAACCTCTAAGCTTGTCATTTCATTAAGAGTGATCACTTTCACTGTATTGTGTGCTAATCTTGATTCACGTATACATTTGTGCCCAAATCAGGTAAACAACAAATATAAGGAGAAAACAAGGGCATGTACAAGAAACCATGCGGATTCCAGGAGCGATTTAATTGTGCAACTGTGTTATGCATGCCGCAAATTGTTCTTCCTTATCCGACCATGACAAATCAATCTATCAACCAACCATTTTCAGCCAGTGCACATATGGGCAAAACAGAATTCGTTCATCTGTTGGATGTTGCTGACGAATGTTTCATGATGCGTTGATTTGGACGACATGAATAATTTCCCTTGGGAATGGAATAGAACTTTGACCGGCGAATAGGAAATTCGGCCAGTGAGTTCAGAAATTGTCAATAAATCACATGATCAGCATTCAAGACTTGGTTTCCTCGGTACATTTTAAAACACAATGTGAGATCACATATTGGTGAATTTTGTACTCAGACGGAAGGTCCGGGAACAAACGTTGGTATTGCTATCCTTGCCACAAAATTTGTGGGAGCAGTAATCTTTGGCAGCCCAACAATTTACTAATTTATCATTTATAATCGCTTCTTTTTGACCTCAACCTGAGGCGTTTATATGATATGACATTTATATGACAGAAAACAAAACAGTAAACGACTTATCATTCAAAAATAAGATAACCTTTTTTGGTAGTTGAAAGGAGAATCAATAAACATGACGGGGCGGTTCAAAACGTGGATGGCTTATTTTATTTTCTCAAAAATGTAATGTAAAGTATCTTTGGGATTCAGTAGCAAATAGTAACAGATAGTTAGATAACTTTATATACTAGGCATTAGTGTAGTGGCCGAAAAAGGACATTAAACAGCTTCGTGATCCTTGAAAACCTTCATTCTCAGTTTGCACCGATATTGCCCCCCGATTGGCTTGAACAAGCTCTAGATGAACAGTATGTGAGCCGTGTATTGGGAATACAAACGGGATTACAAGTTACGGAGGCTAACTATGAAACCTAAAGGAACTGGTAATTCGTAGATTTTTGATGATAATTATGATGACGAGAGAGATGATGACGAGAGAGAGGTGACAGAGAGCAAAGTATTTGTCTGCATAAATAAACTCATTTACTCCGCTGATGGCTCACGAGTCAGTCTATTCCATGTTATTTATAAAAATCATCCATTTTGAATAATGACGCTTAAAGACGAAACTTTTTGGAATAGAGAACTAGACAAAATATTCTGTCTACCTCACAACACGCAAGACCATTTCACTATGCAGCTCAAATCATCACAAAGCGTGCTTGATTTCCCATTTACTTCTCAAACAGAGGCGAGTCTTAACTTTTCGGGGCATGGATTTGTGGGCCACATGCTTAAGTACGTCTAGATGGGCAAATAAAATTTCAAATGAGGAATAATAACCTCCGAAACGGTCCGCTTTCAGGGGCGATCAGAAGGTATCCCTCGTCTTGTTCTCATTCAACATGATCTCAAACAAAATTCGCCTGTCTCCCATATCACACTTATCTACGTTTCGTATCTGGATTTCTGGTCGAGGAGAAAGAGAACACTGTTGATAGCTCACTAGGTCCAGCTTGCTACAACTTCAAGATTAATGATTGTGAACAACAAGCAAACCGATCGCACAATCCGGTTGTCGTCCTTGTTTTTGGGGGAACATATACACTGGAGAAATGGTAAATTTCTATCTATGCATGAGGAAGTCTGGCAGGCAGGTCGAAAAAGACACCAAATGTTTTTAAAGACCAGCTGGACAGGATGTTGAAGGATACGTTGGTGATGGTGAACAAGTTAGTTTTGTAACAACTGAAGTTGATTAGGACAGAGCAGTAAACGAATCCAAATTCGGACAGTATGTGATAACTCACATTAGATAAAATAAAGCGAAAGGTGTAAAGTATCTGGCTCACATATATCTCCTTAGTAATTGTATTTGTTACACTGTTTCCCTATTGTTGTGCAACTCCCTAACAATAGAAACCAGAGCAAAATTTGGGCTTACCAATCGGTACTCCCCTGCGTTTTACGGTAATTCATCTAGTTCATATTGATGAGCTACAAACTATCGTGAACAGCTCCGAACAAAGATGAAGAAAGTTGCTCAACCCGAGTATGAAAATGTTTATCCTACTTGTTTTATTTATTTGATATCGTTTCAGTACTTTCCCATTTTCATATTTCCAAAAAAATATTTTATCATTCAGTTTCTTCTGCACAAAACTTTAAATCGGGAGGCAACCAGAGGGGTTTTTCTGTTTGTGCAGCTACGCCCGGTTTATTTGACATGAACTGCTTCAACAGACTGAACTGTGCAAATTTGAGTGGCGTTTGGACGCGCGTGAGTTCCCCGATTGAAGAATACCACACCCAATAGAACAATGATGAGATAAAATCTAACTGACGTTCTCATCCAAATCACCATGGAAATTTCACTCAAATGTTCGTGCCAATCCCCTTAATTATTTTCGTTTTGTTTTTCCCCTTCTCCGAAACTTCACAGTGCCAATAACCTATAATTTAAAACAACTCTTCATGCGATCCACTGGCTGCGGATGAATTTCGTACGAAGCGAGAACCATTGTCAATGTGTACATAGCTGCACTGAGAATTAGTTTACAAATGAATGTGACTGAACATTTCATTTGTACAATTCGGACGCATTTTTGGATGCATTTCATAACTAAATGTGAAGAAAAACTATATTGGTCAGCCTTTTTTTAATGGCACTTCATGAGTATCAAAAAGCTGGCGATGGTCCACTAAAGTAGAATCAGGAGGTTTAGTAACAAGTCTTGTCGGTGGACCTTTCAAATTAGTTTAAATGGACAAATCTTTCTCCGTATTTTAACTTTAAGCCCAGTGATTGAAACAAGTATTACTATTCCCTTCAATTTGTATCTGTTTTGTCCCACTGGTTAAAAACCGTAGATTGTTCAAAGTAGGGAAGGCGTCTCACCAGGAGGAGTGTGCATCCTAATGCCCGATTGCCGAGCACTGGCTTTAAAATGAAAAAAAATCGCAGCAAATTTGCAGTTGAAACGAAGGAGAGTCGACGAATTTGAGATTGTCTACCAGTCATGCATTTTTGTCTACTTTGCTTCTTTTTGTGTTCTATTGAAATAAAATAATTAACTTAATTTAGGTTACTCACCGGCAATAAGAGATAAATGTCAGAATAACCGCTTATTTCCTGGTGGGCAATTGTCAACGTTTTACAGATAAAAGTGCAACGAGGCAGAGGGCGCTTTCGGAATGATTTATAGGTTCTCATTAACCGATGCACGATACACAGTCGAAATTCGGCGAAATGGTTGGAAACATTCAGTGCACATAAAATTAGGCTTTACAACTACCGAGCCTACCTGCGAGTGTCTGATGAACGTTGCGTAGCACTCAGACTTATGTTCTACTCTGACCGATTGCTGGAGAAAAATGGGAACACGGTGGAGCCAATAGTATTTTTAAGGCCGTTCTCTCAGTCGATGCATATAAAGGCTTTTCGGTTAGATAAAAAGAACGAATATGCAAAATGTAAAAATAAATCACTGACCGCGTTAAAATGAGAATTGTCGAGAAATGATATTAGTACTCTTGCCAACCATCAGTTAACATTGGTGTTGATTTCACCAGATAAAACTGAGCAAATGTACCACTGATTATGTGGATCAAACTAGACCATAGAAAACGCGTACCATGTTCCTTGCCTGATATTAGGAAATTGAACTAATTGCCGAAGTGGAGGACCCGTTTAAAATTTGAGTAATTTGACGGTCCACTTTCACAAAGGTTGGCGATTGGGCACGCAAACGTATAACACAAGATAACAAGACACATAGCCGGTCATTCTGATATCCTTTGGAACGCATTTTTGAACATCTTTCCACATTTTACTAGTGTGGGGGATTTAGTGATGGCCCAATTTCAAAAGCTGTTGTTTTCTCGGTGAAAGATACCGGTCGTTTTCACGTCGGGTTTTCTACCGACATTTACAAACCAGAAGACAGCAAATATCGCTATTGCAAACTATTTGCTTCAAAATAAAATAACTCTATATTGTCGTAAATTAGTGCCCCCTCTTTGAAGGGTGCGCCCAGGAGGTTTATTTCAATATTACAATCCCTCTACAATAACAGCCGAGGACGAGTCCGAGCTTAAGGCACTCTTTCACCCGAGTTTACTACAGAACATGGTGTTTGACAAGGTTGCCCTCATTTTCCGTTTCTATCCAACTTGATGATAGATTTAGATCTTGAAACAGCTCTATCGTCCTGTGAGGTGAGAGGTGTCAATTTATGCAGGCGACATTGTGTTACTAAGTGAAGATCCATGTAAGTTGCAAGTTTTTCTGGATGGTTTGAGTGCTAGTGTATCCATGTTCGGTATGCGTTTTGCACCTTCAAAGTGTAAAATGTTGCTCCAAGATTGGGTTGTTCCAGCCCCGAACCTCACCCTGACTGGGGAAGAAGTTAAAGAAGTAGACAAATTTTGATATCTGAGCAGCTATATCTCACCTGTCGGACTCGTCACAGTTGAATTGCCGGCGTGCATACAAAAGCCTCGGTAGGCGTGTGCCAACTTGAGACATCTGTGGCGCCGTCGAGACAACCAGCTGTCTGTGAAGGATCAAGTATATGCTGCAACAGTTCGACCAGTGCTGCTTTATGGTGCAAATACTTAGATATTACGGGACGAGGATAAAAATAAATTGTCGGTGTTCAAACCCCGCTGTCTACGTCGCACGAGTCTGGTTGGGAAATCGGACGAGCAGTGCTGAGGTTAGGTGTAGAGTTTTAGGTAATCGCGGTTGAAAAAAAGGCCAAGGGTGGTCAAATGAGGTAGGTCTGAAACACCTAACCAGGAAGCTCGATCACATATGGGCTACCTGGCTGGGGACCCGGATATGATGGTCTCCAATGGTTCGAGACACTCAGTGATATGGTTGGGCGTCACGAACATTGGCGCTCATGTATCTTCTCATTTTTCTCTTATATGAAGTCTCCATTTTTTGCTTCAATTTGCTTTCAACATTCCATTCTTCGTCGTTCTCTCTTATTCAAATAGACGGCCAAAAGATAGCAATCAGAACCCGCACCTGAAAATGTATGGTTAATAGTTGCGAAAACTGAACTAAACTGAAATTAGTGCACAAAAAGGGGAAAATGTATCCCACATATTTTAAATACTAAGTGAAAGCACATCTCCGAACGATTTGAAACGAGGATGATAACCCGAATAATGAACTGGAATGGCATTTGATGCACTGCTCGGTTTTTATCGAAGCAACTATTTGGCATAACTTTATTGATTAGTTACAACTTTGAACAGTAGCGTTTTAGCTTATTTGCGTCCCGGGACACCCATGCCCGCACACGCCTTATTCTTGTATTTACCAATTTTCCAACAACTCTGCAGAGTAGATTTAACAACTTGACACTTACCACGACCGATTGTCCGCGCGGAAAAACGAGATAAGTCCAATGTGCTATTTCAAAGAACGGTGGAAAAAATAATCACAAGGGCTTCAGGTTTTGCAACAGAAGTGGTTCAACGAATAGGTTGGAGACTAAAAGTACTCACTTCTTGTTTTCAAGCACTTTGAATTGATGCTTCAGGTTTTTGATAACTCTAGAGAATCTCGTCAAACTACATGACTCTTCCGAATTAGAAAGCGTAACTCCGGCGGATACCACTGACAGGTGGATGCGGTTAATTCGATATATTTGGTTAAATAACTTGGTGAACTTCATTAGATGTGCAAGTCAATGCATCCAAGTAATGAGCTTTTGTGAGATACGGATTCCACTAGAGCAAAATTATAATATTTTCTAGAACGCAGTTTCAACAGTAAGCAAACAGACGGTTTTATCTAAGCTTTAATTATACTGGGTTGCGCTTAGGTACATAACGGTTCAATAGACACATGGGCCATTTATTGTATAATTACCATGTGAATTAAGCCTAAAACGTTAAGTTAGATTCTCAAGGAGATAGAAGATGTCTTACAGATTATAAATGTTTTCCGATGAAATTATTTTCACCAAAGTGGGGAATATATCTTGTTGAAGTTTGAATAAAATTATGGTAAGTGGAATAAAAGTTCCATTTGAAAACGACGAGTGTGATGATAAACCGAATCCGGAATGCTTCACAGTGACAGAACACAACGCGTATTAGATTGAGGGCAAAACGGAATCGCCGGTGCTCATAAATGGGTATTAGATTCTTGCGAAATGTTATTTTTTATTGTAGTGTGGTAATGAAACAGAGCCCACGTGTCACCCACCACCGGAATAACCTTCAAACCACCAATGTACAATTAGTAGGTTTATATGGCTTCCCAACTATTCTCAATGTATGTAACATGAACAAAACCTGCTGAGGACTCAAACCAGCACACTGGAGAATTCCTAGTTTAATCAGCTTAAAACCTGAACTAAACAAGTTCGTTCTCAATAGCTTGCTACTTGTTAGCACTACAATATTTAGCGGTTTTCCTTCAGCGTGTTTGAATCCCAGAAGTTCCTGTGAAAACAGTCCAAAATAATGTCTCCATGTGCGTGTTCCTTCGAGGACCAGTGGTGAACTGAAATCAGCCCATCAGTGTCTTAGAGCTAGCATGCACTCCCTTTCGTAAAAGGGCACTACGTTTCTTCAAAGGATACAAACCACAGACAATGTTAGCAACGTTACCACATTTTTTGACTACACAACGGAACATTCGGTTAATTTCACGAAATATCAACGTGGAACTGTCAAACTGTCAACTGAAACACAAAAGTATCGATCATGTTGCATTCCGTGCTCAGGCTTATTTTGTTACATTGTGCGGCATCTTAGGCACTGCCTGATTATCTTTCTATCTGTTCCCACGTGTGCATCCCATGTTCACCTGCTCCAGATGAGTATAATAAAAGAATTGGATCAGTATTTGTGTGTTTGAAATCATATTGAGCGGATTACAATTGCTTTCGGGTTTCCCAAATAATCGGGTTTTAAAAATAAACCGAACATGTGAATTTGCCTTGATAGAGTTCTGGTGTTGCAACCAAAATGTTTGACAATAAGTGCGTGTAATGTTTGGTTGACCTTTTGTAGCTTCCGTGGAGGGACAAGTGGTAGAATTTTAATTGATTGCCAAATGAATGACATTTTGAACAAACCAATCATTTGTTTTATATGTAACGTGCATGATGTTGGAAGATTGTGTGGTAGACCAGCGTTCACCGGTGAATCAAAAGGTGGAAAAACAAACGGCCAAACTTCAAAGACTGATCGCTTAGGGTGGAAAAATCCAAAGTACTAAATAGGCACTAGAAATTCCTTACCAAACGTCTAGGGAAGAAAGAACTAAACAGATAATATTACGCAGATTGATTGACCAAACTCGTGCAGCACCGTGACTTCCATCACATTTATTCCTCCTAACAGTTTGTGGTTCGAGCCACATTCACGGGATTGATCGCCCTGACATCGGACACAATATGCATGACACCAAATGTTCTTCTATAACAAATAAATCAAATGTTTAATTCTATCTCGTATTATTTTGGTCAAACGCCTTGATTCGTGGAATTAAATTCATATACCGGAAGCATCAGGATCAACGACATCCTTTTTCCTTTACTCCTTCAAACGGATGCCAAAGGTAGATGGAAGAAAACAATTACCACGGTGATCTTCAATTAAAGCAGTGGAAAATCCTAAAGGTCGAGCTTCTTCTCCACTTTAATACGTAATGTTTTGAACTGCTATATTTGAAACATGTATTGAATTTAGAAAACTCGAAGAATTGTTTTTTCCAAACTTCCCTGCAAGTATACCCGTATGATTTCACTGGAACTGGTCTATTATTTGTACATACTGTATTCATATAATGTCGCTCATGTGAGTCTACCACGACTCTGCTAGTGTGAGCACAATCGCCTCATTTCTTTTCTCTACTTCGGGGGTATAAGTTCACGAGTGATCAATAAGAAGGTGAGTTTTCCTTGACGAAAATGGTTATCTACGAAACTGTCACCGTCATTTCATTTCCAACATTACCACATTGGTGTTGAACACTGTAGGCTATCTCAGTCCTTACCCAGCTTCTGTAATCTTCGTGGATTCTAACCTCGTGTCATCCAGTCCAATGCGCAGAACGGCCATGTTACTTTAATGGAGCGAATATACTAATATTATGTTAAATTCACCTACTCGCATCCACCAGAAAAGAACTGTTTATGCAGTAATGGGATGTTGTTTGAGTTACACCAACGATTTGGTGAACCATAGCGTCCATTTTGGGCAGAGAATAACACGTTATTGGTTTCAAATTTGTTTAACTAATCGATTTTATGTGTAGAAGCACAAATGAAAGCCAGAAAACTCAGAAGAAAAGGGTTAATTTTTTTATTCGAATGTTGTTAGAAATAATCTAAACATTCTTTTTCACTTGATTTGCTGTTCCCGATGAAAATTTAATTTACAGACAGGTTTTATTATTCACGTAATCAGATGTTTGTTTTTATTTTGTAACCTTATAATAAACATACATCAGACCATTTTACAGAAAATAATTGATATTTCTTTTCATGTTGGTATAAATAATTGTGTAATTTTTCACATAACTTCGGTCATGTGACACAGTTACGTGGGATCGTTTTTGTCCTAACGGTTTTCGACTCTAATCTACCGACTTGTATCACCGAAATGCTTGACGAGCAATATAAGTATCCCCATTCGAATCAGATGGAGCAATTGGGTACGCATGCGAAGGCGCTATAAAGATGGAAGACAATGGGTTCCTTCCAAGAATTCAGTTGATCAACCTTGGGGTGTTTGGGTTATGCTCGTGTCAAGTATTGCACTGAACGTAGTGCAGAATACTCACAGATTTGCTTCACAGATTACGAACCGAACGGAATGGTTTGAACAGGTTTGGACAAATTATGTTTCGCAGAACATTGTTTTGAGCCTAAAGGATCGTAAAGTCAAAAATAACACTAAAGGGACGTGAGAGGCAAGTTTGGGTATCCTGTGTTTCCTAACACTGTCCAGAAAGCGGTGCTCGAAAGTTGTTGCCTTAGCTCAATAACCAGTTTTATATTCGTTTGGATTCCGAATCGGTCCGCTCTGGTACATCTACTGTGTTTCGTGTCCTATGGATAAATTCAAACGCGACAGAGGAGTGTTTTTCGGTATGAATCAATAATTGGCACAATCAACGCCATAAAACGATTACCAGCACACAGCATTTCTCAACTTGGTACAGGGCGTGATGAATTATGACAGAGAAGCAAATAAAACGTGAACAAATAGGAAGTCAGTTAGTATTTAGTGATGAATTATAGAAATATGTAGAGGGAGTATTAGCTGAGAAGTACTGTACTGAGACGAATGTTTGTTTCATTGTATATATGCGTGCGATAATCGTTTTAACATTCACAGTTACCATGTTTGTAAATTTCATACTTTTTTTCACAAAAAGTATACAATGAAAACCAAAGAATGCTTTGTTATCTTTTGCCAAGTTTTTTATCCCCGTAATTAAGCTCATTCCTTTCACAATGGGATCGACTAATCGATTATTCAATGGAAACATGTACGACTATTGTGCTGCAACTGTGGTGCGGTTTTTTGTGGCATCAATTTTGGTGCGACATAATCGGTGGTGTCAGTTTGCTTCAAGATGTTTTCCAACTAACAGGACACGGATTCACAAAATGAAATTGGAAGATCACCATAACTAGTTGTATCGAATTTATTGTATCAATTAATGGAAAATCATGTAAATGTAGTATTGAAGAGTAATAAATCGCTGAAAACTGCATAGGAATGCTTGCAACTGCCCAATCCCTGATTCTTTTAAATCATTCAATGCCGGTTTTATTTTGTATGAGGCATGATTTGTCATGCAAGAACATTATACATCTCGCTGCTTATTTATCTGGATATCTTTCTATCCCGCTGCCTAGAAATATAAGTTCAGGGCCTTAATGGTGTCAGTCAAGGCCCCAGTCGTGTTCTAGTGGTGAATAATTAAAATGCTTTGGCAATTTCCACACCTCATTCCACTTTATAATTTCTCCAATGTTTGAATCTGGGAAATTGTGTGTTGCTAGTGAAATTCAAATCTTTGAAGAACATTTCAACCGTGTACATTGGCATTTGGATTGACTTTCACTGAGTTGTAAACCTTGCAAAAGACTCAGGAATCCTTTATTATCCAAACTTTAACATTTATCCATTTTTGCGCCACTCTATATCCCAACTCGTTGCGCTCTATACGAGACCTAAAATTTATATGCTTTCCCTCTTTTTCTATTTCTGTTTAACTGCATTACCGCCCTTTATAAATTGTTGATTTTATAATTCTGACCTTGACGCGCTAGTTAAATCGACGTCGTGTCAATCGAGTCGTGAGTACCCATTTTATATATATTTTATACTGTAATTATTTATAGAACCACGTTCAATATTATTACTGCTGCCAAAGCCGTTTTTCCTGCCCAGACCGTGCGTTTAGTCTAGATTCACAGGATTGCTGTTTACTGCTAGCTGCCGTCGTTAGACTTAGCTCATTTGTCCTACCTTAAGCGGTTCTTTCCTGCTGTTAGCTGTGTGTTGTTCGCAGAGTCCTTAAGCGCAATTTGAATTTCGTCGTACGTTATATCTGTTATCGTTCCCGTAACAAACCTCGTGCCACATTACGTAAAACTTTTGCTATTCGGGCACGTCCTTGTCCTCTTATGGTGGTATCCAATATACCGCACATTTGACGCCCTGTTGAAAACTTTAACTCTATCAGAATCAGGAATTATTATTCTTCAATTTCCAAATTTGTTTTACAGTTTTATTGCAATCAATCTGAGAAATGTAAACAAAATATCGAGTATTACGTTCTGAGTTCATTAGACGAGCAAATGCGCTTCGTGTTTTCCTGACTGCTTACAAGGGTTTTAAACATGATAAGTTTGTCTCTGCGTAGCATAGAACGACTGTATACAGGTATCCCTTTTTCACATCTGATCCCGTTCATATTCTTTCATCGATATGCACGGTCTCAACTTTCTGCTGCTGCGATCGATTCATGAAGCATATTACAACTTGGTTTTAGAGGACGGTGGATAAATCAGGTCCCAAATTCCTCTAGATCAGAATCAAAGAAACCAAAAACTAAGGCCTTGCTACCAGCATTGATTCATGCCTTGCACACAAACAGTTGCATTGGTTTCTCGCTTTTTGTCCGGTCTAAGTGGTGAGTGAGAAGTGACCAAAGACAGAAAAGAAGTGATGAACCACCGGATTTGGCGTGTATCTCGAGGGTAACCATTTGAGCATCTGTACATTACTTTGGTAAAGGGGTTGCCAAATGAGTTCGCTCTTTATCTTATCTTTCGAGTTACTTCTTTTATTTTGAATCCGCCATGAGAAGACATGGCTACAGACAATTTCTATCTCGTACTGAATACAGATTCTTGTTCAGGAATGTTTATATTCGGAATTCTTTATGATCAACGAAGATCAAACTTTTAAAGGCCGACTAAGTCATCTCCAGACTAAACGGTTCATAATGTAAAGTCTATTGTCATTCACAATGAAGAGCGACTATGCGAATCGAAACAGACATACAGCATACAGATGGGTAAATATCATGCAGGGTTGATTTATCTAACCATTCAATCGGTTACATCCAGGTTTATGGTTTAGTGGCAATTCTCACTAGAATAAAAACAATATAGTCTTTAATATTGCACTTGAAATAACTGGAATACTGAGCTGTCCTTGCGCATCAGATTGTATCAACTTAACTCCTAATTCTTTTTGATCACAGAAAGCCTCTAAACATGCTGGACTGTTTTATATTATTGCAGCCCGTGAATGGTTGATGCATATCCATAAATCAGACGACATACGATTTCGGGTGCACACAGGTACATAATATGAAAACCGCCTTCACCCTGCCAAACCTTGTATTTCAATGTTAATTACTATCAGATCAGGTAAGGAAAACGCATGTTAATTTGTATATGACAGAAGAAAAAAATTCCCAATTCATCTGATTTCAATAGTTTGAGAAAAGTGTTTTTGGTTCACTGGGAATGAGCACCGGGAACAAGCATCATCCTTTCTTTTTTCTTACAATAATCGTTATACAAACACACTCATGAACATAATGGAATAAAGCAACAGGTAATTGTGAATAAGTTCGAAATGTTTCATCATTTATCAATGTGGTCTTGGTGAGAAAGTTACAACGAACGGATAAAAAAGAAATTTTCATGATCAGTATTTGACAGAGTTTCTATTGGAATAGCTTGAAAATCGATTATTTCATCGGCTTCAAACTGTGGTGTTATTACCGCGATCATCAGAAGTAGTTAGTAAATTCAGTAAGTACTGACGTCCAATGATGTTCACTTAATTATGTGCCTCAGGTTTGACGGCCTTTTGTCGTAAGAATCAGGCTGGCTTTATACCCGATCGACGTAGCATCGACCATCTTACTTCACTATTCGCCATTTCTAGGACTGGAAAATAAATTTTGTAGACCTACTATTCCATTCTTCTGAAAGCTGACTTTGACTCAGTTGGTTGTTTTAAACTCCTATCCTGCTGTTTACAGAAGGGTGTGACCGATAAGTTTAGTTCCATGTTACGATCGGGTTATACCAATATCCGAAGTCGAGTCTTATCCTGCGGCACGTGTTTGCCCACGTTCACCACCTAAAGTGTCTTCTTCCTCTTTATCTATCTATTTTTATCAGAGAGTTACTTTTGAGACCACCCTATCCTCGTGCGAGAATAGCTGCATCGATCTGCTCCCATGTGGTACATTCAGGTAGGTTTTGAACTTTCCCTGTATAACTTGGGTGGCAGTGTGGCCATGTGTTTTGCATCTTCAAAGTGTAAAATGTTGCTACATGAGTGGGTTGGTCCATCTGCTAACCTCACTCTAACTGAGGAATTAATAGGGCAAGTAGGTAAGTTTTGTTACTTGGGCAACTGTATCTAACCTGGCGGACGCATCACAGATTAAGTGTTGGTACGCATGGAGAAGGATCGATGTGTGTTTGTCAACTTGAGACATCTGTGGCACTGTCAGGACATCTGGCCCTCTGCAAAGGGTGGAGTGTATACTACGACAAGACTGCCAGTCCTGCTATAGGGTGCAGAAATTTGATACTTATGAAAATAAGATAATGATAAACTGTCGATGTTCAAACAACGCTGTCTACGTGGCGTTGACCGAATCCGATGGGGAAACTGGACACTTATTGCTGAGGTTAGGCGCAGAGTTTTAGATAACCACAGTTGTCCAGTGGAAACATCTGGTCGAGTTCCGTAGATTACGTTATTTGAGGCTGAGTGGTGATGGCGCGTGCTGTTTTTCGAGTCAGGTGATAGATGAAAAACTTCAAGGCTGCTCCAACTAAGACCTGATATGGATGCTTGAAAATCCTGACCAATAGACTCGGTTACATTGATCGCGTTAGTCTTCCTAAAGGGGGAATCGGGATTATTCAAATCGATGGTTAGAAACACTGAGTGATATGGCTGAGTGTCTTAGGGAGTATCACATGTGCATCGACGCATCTTTTTGAAACCTAGAGTTCATGAATTCACTATGTTTATTCTTACACTGATTTGAATATTTCGATCTTTGGATGCAGCATACATTGTGAAAATCTGTGCTTTGGATACTCTAGTTAATCTTTTTATGGGAACAAAGTATGCTCTTGATTTCAATATTCCGTATACACCTTCGTCCAAATAGGCAGTTATGAGTCAGCAACAAAACATCGGCGCACGAACGTTCAGGATATCTTTGTAAAAGGGGACCGATCATCGCAAGGATTAGAATCATTTCAGTTCTTTGAAATAAGATTCCGTACCTCACTCAAGCTACCAGGTGTTTCAAATTGCAGCAGGGAGATAAAATCGCATACTTAATCATGAGAGCATAGCTGTGTTCAACGTGCATAATCGGAAGCTAGTTAAGCTATTCCAAATAAAATGATTCGAAATACACCCTACATCTGAAGTCATTAAATAAATGGCCTTCGATATTCAGTAGCAGGTTTGCTCTACATCGACCATGGATTCCAGACATTTTCATCTGTACTGGAAAATCATTTTATTGATCGACAAAAACAAAGATCTTGAGATATACAGAAATCAAAATCACTGACTATCGATATAACCGAGGTTGTGCTTGTTTAGTTAGACTATTTACATGATCACTTCTCATCTCACCCATTTCATCAGCTGAAGCTGTAACTGGTAGTATGTGTCATTTACATACTACTTGTTATCAAATATTCTGCCAAGACCATCAGGTCACGTTTGTTGCGGTTAGTAGCATCTAACCCACTTACAAAACATCGAATCATAGCATTGATTCTTTATTGGACTGGCTCTGAAAGAGCTGTCTATTCAATGGTCACCCGGCGTTGCAAACAAGGTTATTGTGACGAATATACACTTCCTGGGTACAAGTAT
>UZAN01039720.1:31467-61388 GCA_900618425.1 Echinostoma caproni
TTGGTAGAACCGATCGATCACTGCGAACTAGAATGTCTGAACACATCCCCAAGTATGTGCGTGACTCTATGACTCAGCCCACTCTGACCGCACCACGCAGACCGACTTCGGCCATCGCACGTCACTTGGGTGAAAGCGACCTTACGAACGCGTTCTCGGTTTTGTTACGTCATCGAGACAAACACAGACTAAGGATACTCGAGGCATTATCGATCGCTCACAGCAAACCCGCACTGTGCATCGAAAAAACGTATGACCTTTACCCTTGGCCTTCCCTGGCTGTAACCAATCACGTGCATCACACACACTGTACATAATCACACGCACACACATGTTAATACTAACTAGATTTCTTAATCCGCTTCATTTGTCTATCTTGTTCGATGTTAGACGTACACGACCGATGAGAGTATAAGAAAGGAGTTCCTCTCGCAGTGTTTGTCTTCTGACTTACCTGTTCAAATATATACATATTTCTATATATATGCGCTATTGTATAAAGCAACTGTTGTAAGGTTTGCTTATGTTGAAATCAGAACTACTGGGTGCAAAACTACTGAGACCCGCTTCCCGTGTTCCTCAAATACTTGATTTCTACTGATTGTAGTTTTTGCCCGTGAGTCACGGTGAGTTGACGTTGTTACTTCCTTTCCCCATTTTCCGCTCTCTGCAAATGATATATCCAAATATAGTTTATATTACAAGTAAATTCTGCCTCATCACACATCTGGCATGCATGCTTCTCCTGTTTTGACGGAATCGGTCGTGGGTTCATAACTTTGTTAGAACGAAACAACTGATTTACCTTTTCTATTAGTTAAGTTAACAACAAAGCTTCAAACATGTGTTGTTTATCAATAATACCGGTCGGGCGAAAACAATTCGGTAGTAATTAAAGCGTAGGCCGTGACAACGGTCAGAGAAACACACCCATACACAGACGGGAAGCATTATTTTTGTCACTTAAAAAATGAGCATCGGATGACGGTTTTGCCCATATTTTGGCCCCAGCGTGCAAAGCGGACAAACAAAGATCGAAAACAGTCCGATCGGATGATGTTTCAAAGGTTGGCACTTTATTTAAAGCAAATGGTTATCCCATCAAAGCTTGTCCGCGTGTGTGTGTGTGCGTGCGTGCGAGAGTGAGAAACGAGGGTGAAGAGGTGCTGTTGCTGATCTCGACAACCGGCTCGCAGATTTCAGATTACAGCAACATATCGTTGCTTACTTCATTTCCTAGGCTCAGAGTATTGTCAGTGTCAACTAGTGTCCTCCCAACCAGGCCTCAGAAAATGAAATCCAATTTGTTGTCAATTGGCAATGCAATCAGACTGTCATCAGCCGGGTTTGAGTTTGATAACTGAATCGTTAGTGCAAGGCTTTTGACATCGGGCGAACGGAAGCTTAAGCAGCAGTCTTATTACTCGCTCAGATACGGATTAGGTAGTAATTCAAATTACTTAGTCAGAATAAGTTTGCCGTTGACCGAAACTAGAAGCCGGCCAGATCACCGAAACATGAAATTCAAAAATGGTCAACGAGAAAACGACAGAATAAATTCAGCAACACAAACAGCAAACCAGATTAAAAAGTATGTAATGCTCTGAACTTTATTGTATCAACATAGTCATAGTCAACATTATTTGTCGTTGATTAAATGTTTGTGTTCCGAATTACCATGTTTGTCCGATAAAATCAAAAGCCTTCGTCGTTCTCGACGTGTATCCCCACTGTCTTTGAAATCAATTGTAACAAGCCATGAGTCAAGTTGTGGGACAATCGTTATGAATACGAATCCCTGCATGGCGTCTGATTTGGCGATTTTTAAATAAATGAAAAACCCCGGGAAGCTTCATAAAACTCTCATGTCACTTGTTTATCCTAAGCTGCGAGTACTATAGAAAATTGTGTTCAGGAGGCATTTTGGCATGTTTTAAGTATGCACCGCAGTTGAATTCCAATGCAGTCTTTAAAAATGTCTATGCGAAATGAATAAAAACAACGCCACAAAGTTAGAATAAAACTGATTTAAAACCCACAGGTTATGTCAAACGTAACTAGATCTACCAGATTCTATGAGATTGGTCCCTCTATTTGTTCACGTCTTCCTTTACAAGCTGTATCATATAACCACTATGTAATAATAATACTGTATATGAAAATAACCCAGGAACAACACCGGAAACTTTGAGCACAACAGGCAAACGGGGCAGGTGAAGAGCATTTTCTGGAACACCGTAGAACAACCGAAAAAGCAATGAATGAATATTCCTCACATTTAAGCATCCGGATATATCCAAAATCTTCGTAAACACAGGTCAATACAGATCGTTAAGCAGTAAATAACTGCATATGCCCATATGCTGGCTGGTTTTCATGGAGTGAGTTGATGAAGCAAAAGGGAAAAACGTGTCCTCTGAATCCCCATTTCTATTCCAAAAAAATCTATTTATACGACTGGCTTAACTTCTCCTACTTGACTAATGGATCTTCAAGTTTCAGCATTAAGCCACAAGCATTATTTCATGTTTTCGATCGCTAGTCTGTAAACAATTATAGAATTCTTTTTATCAAACACTCTTACTTATTTAAGTTATCGTCTGATGAGCACAACAGCTTTGCATTGTTTCCCGGCCTGGTGGGCTTGGTCCACATGGTGTTCGGTCACTTCACGTACCAACAACATTCCACACAGTTTGACCGACTGAACAATAAATCTTCCAGTACGAAACAGTTGTGATCTACCAACGTTTTGCACAATCACCTATCGGGATTCAGAGCCAAAAAGCGGAACAATAAAGGTCAAACGTTATAGATAGTAAAAGTGGTTCACAATCTGTATATTGTATCCCTTATTATGGGCGTCTAATCAATTACTAACCCCGTGCCTAAAAGCTGGGTACTCGCTTATCAAGTTATCAATAAAAAAATAAAAAATAGCATAAAACCGTACCTGGAGTGCAGTAGAACGAAACAAATCTGCAGCAATGTATTTATGACTCCGATGTATTATTGTCTTTGTCGCTCACAAACACGATATCACATTGATCAGCCCTCTATATGTACCGGTCGAGTTCGTCCAACACGAGTCTGAGTCCGCAAATCTATTTGATTTTCCAATTTCACACATGTATGTATCGATAGCTGCGGGTGAAGTGTATTTTATCTGAACTTTATATCCAACTGTTATGTCCTAAATTCTTCCGTATCATCATTCGATTTTGCACGACCTTGATTGTCACACCAAATTGTGTTAGTCTTAATGTTAAACCTCCGAATTAAAATATTCTTTAGGCAAAACAGTATGGAATTTCATTCCTTTGTGACAAATTATTGCTGGCTCATGAGGATGTTTATTGTGTTCAACTCCCCTTTTTCGCAAAGTCCATCTCTTTTATTCGGTGCACAGTAAATATGATGTTCAATGAACATTTTCTGGCTTAAACCAATTTCTTACTAATGTGATTACAAATTATTCCTGTTTTATCCGTTATCCTAAAAGAACTATGTATACCGATATATACATGTAAAATGAAACTACAATACCTGTATCACGGATACAAGTTATTATATAAATAAATTCGAATAAGACCATTAATAGTGCCTGGTGTCTCTGAACAATCGAATGGGCTAATCCAAACTTCATAGTCTAAACTGGAATGATGTTTCAATCGCTGAGGCCTTGTTATCTTACAACTGATGCATGAACAACCGTCATCGAAGACGAGAAATCGTACATTTCAACGTTATTCAACTGACACAAGTAAACACATATAAGTGGATATTAATACAGGTAAATTGTGCTTGATGTGGGGCAATATCATATTCAATCGAGCGAATGAGGCTTGAAACACTAAACTTTGAGAGGAATAAATGTGATGCAAGCCAGGACTTTACACGAGCTTGATCAATACCTGTGTATACATCAGCAGTGCGGCTGTTTGAAAGTCAACATTTATTCAAATGTCAAACGTGTACCAATAAATATTTCTACCACCATGTTGTAAAGCAAATGACTGGCTAAAACCCATAGTGTTTATTTAATAAATTTGTATCGTTTTCCACCCGGGTTTGGCGTTTGCTCATTGTTTTTGGCCTTATTTAAAAGTTGCGCTTAGGTAAATATTCAAGGGTATATGGTTTGTTTAGAACAGTTTCATTTTACTGCATTTGACATGATTGTAAAGCAAAGAATTACAGAATTCGATTATTGCTCGACTCTTTCCTAAGGAAAATGATTATGGGTAATGATCTACTCATAATGTGCTACGTTCCCAACCATTGCTTTATTTCCAAAACTGACCACTCATTAAGCTATATATATATATATCATCGATTTGCAAACAAGCATGGTGTGAACGAAATAACAAGAAAAATAGAACAAATGGATTGGAAAAGAAGGAAGCGAGATGGGGGTCGGACGGCTATAGTGGGTGAAAACACGAGCACCTTCTGTTCCTTTCACCTTTGATATTTGTTCCACCGATAGGTATCTGAATGACCGTTTCTCTTGTATGTACGCTAAATAACCCTGAGCATCTTATTTACAGGAGTATTCTAATCACGAAATTGTATGATCTATATGTATCATCTTTAGCACATGTTTGCTATGAGCACCTGTCGACCCCAGTCAGTACTTCAATCGCGTTTCGTACATCTTCATTTTGTGCCGTATAATCAGGTTAGATTTTTACTAATCAGTATCTCGTATACATCCGTTTCGTAATAGAAAGCTAGCTCTCATTTAAAGTTAATACCTTGTCCTTCAAAAGATGTTATCCAACCTCAATATTTATGGATCGTTCCTTGTAGTAATCACTGGTGTTTCAATTACTTTTTCTCAGTGTAACCACATGTATAGTGATTGAAATGTATTCACTGAAACATCACAAGGGTTTACAATACAACAACATCCTGGTATATATATATCCTTTTAATCATATGGTAATGAACAATTGTTGAAGCTGACTTTGGTTCAGTTGGACCATTAGGGGACGCGTTATACAGTATGTACACTTGTGAGTTCATTAAAACTGTGGTCCACATCAGAAGAAGAGATGCTGAATTCATCTATGCAATTTGATCAAAAATGATTTAAATTCCCTTCTTTTACGTTTTGACATTGCTATTAATACAATTAGTTCTCAATCGTCATCATTTCAAACAGAAGGCTTTTGTCATTCAATGTTGTTCCAACTACGGACGACGAGCCCAAGATATAACAAATGACTTTTTCAATTTTCTTACTAAATTGTTCACCCAATCATCTCTAAACAGAGCCTTTCACAACCTTGTTTCACGTTCCTTGGTTTTGGTCATTTGTATTTGACTGTTTACTCAGAAACTACATCATTTACGTTCTTCTGCAGCCCGATTTGACGAAAGAAAGTTTTTCTTGTGTGAAATCTTTTTTCAACGGAATCAATTGAATTTACTCGGCAATCTGACACACATCAGAAAATGAAGTTTAACCAATGAATACTAAGTGGCAATAGAGCAATGTTTTGCACTCTGCAATGCACGTTCCACGGTTGTGATCATCTAGCGAGTCGATCAATGCGCGAAACACGAGGAGCGGAAAGGACGGCTTTCACCTTACCTCGAGCTTCAAAGCAACCGTAGTTGTTTTACTGTGTTCTGTAAAAGAATATGAACTTCATGTTGATGGCCGAAAATTGTCGTGAAGCGTGCCATTTAGCTGGAGAAACAAACATGCTACTCATGGGTTTACCTCTATCCCATTGTGACTGAATTTCCTCCATTGTTCTATACCTGTCTTTTTTGATGAGGTTTGACGAAACGTCCTCAATAATTTGAGTATCTCTACTGAAAACGAGTGGGTAAATGAACGAGTAGGTAATGAAGTTCATGAAACTGTTACGCATGCAGGGTTTTGAATGAATGAATGATGAAGGCGGTCAATTAAATTCATGTCTGAATAACACGTGTTTTGAAATAAGGAAAATGAATCCGTAGTTCATGAAACTCTGCTCCTTCCACCTTTTATTCAAACACGATTCTGGTTAAGTTTATCCAGACTGTTTGCAATGCATTATTTATGAGAAGCCTCAGTGGTATTCCGTTTTTATGCCACCTACACTGCGATTACATAAATAACTTTTTCAGACTGTTGGTAAAATGTTCAAGTACGTTCCATAACAGTTTTGGTGAAGTAGGTGACTTGACTAACGCATTCATTTCATTTTTGAAACTAAGCCACATTTTGCCAAACATGACGATTATCCCAGCTTTATGGTATGAAGTAAAATCGGTTAAATTGCACATTAGTGATGCAACTGATTGTGTGAAATCAATATGAGCATGCCTGTTGTCTATCCGGCCTTCCGGCTTTATTGTTTCAGTAGCCATTGCTGTTGCTTTTGTTCACATTGATACGACAACAAACCGCGCATACAACCCCACTCAAACTATTTACCCTCCTCGAATCCGTACGGAAATATTTGATTCAGCCTTGTCGTCGTTAATCCAAACATCCGAACGTAAATATCTAACCAACATTTTAACTCACGATTTAACCAATAACATCATTTCAAATTTGAATATGATATTGCTAGTTTCCGCCTTTCTTCACATTTCTTCAATTTCTTGTCAAGTTCTGTTTACAAACCACAGTCGACTGCATTTCCACTACCAACACTGTTGCCTCTATTACCCCCCTTTTTCCACCCTTACCACCAACACCACCACCACAGTCACCAACATCATCACCATTAACCCTCTGCCCTTTCTCACCTAGCTACATGTTCACACTACATTGCTGTAACGGAAATTGAAATGCGCAGAGGATGATTGGACCATTCCACTTTCACACTAGAACTGCCGCAAGGGTGTTGCCTTGTCCAAAGTTAAAATTCACCGCACATTTACTTTCATCCGCGTGTTGTTTACTAATCAGCAAGATAATTCATTCAATGAAACCTTTCTTCTATCAGCATTTTCAATCGACACAAACAAGCAAAAGTACATTGTTCGACGAAATAGGCCGCTGAAAGTTGAGCCGCCAATAGTGCTCTTGATTTTATTATCCTCTTCGCAAATCACAATACACGGGTAATTGCAAACAATTGTGAGTAACAAAACAGGATCACGCTTCTACAAGGGTACAAATGCACGAAACATCGTCGAAGAAATCAAGTGAATGGCTTCATTTCACCCAGATAAGGCCATCAACCGTGAATGAAATGACAACTAACAATGAGATGCACTTGAGAATGTAATTAGGAGAGGTCACATTTTTGTAGTAGAACAATAAACAAGCTGAATGGTGACCCCAAATAAGTTCATTGATTAAAAGAAAAAATACCCTTTTTAAAGGAGATACCAACCGTCAAAGAACCGGAACCATGATTTAGGATTTCTTAGGATCATTCAGACGAACACGCACTGGGGATATCCAATACGTGTTTGGGATTTCGAAACAAAGTCGCATTTTGGTCAGATATGACCATTCTCATATCATTAAGAAAAAGCCGGCTCACTCAAGAGCAGATAAGTGTAGCTGATAAAGTCCAGTTTCGGAACTTGGCAATCCGTTCAGTAAATAAATGGTAGCAATTCAGATCGGTGATCGATTGGGTTAGAGCTGTCGAGGCAAACTTCATTAGAAAATTGCTGTTTTCTACCTGTCTGTTCGCGTGGAACGATCTAAGGTTCAGAGTCTGAAATTTTAATTTATCACTCATACTGTCTGTTCCATTTGCATGCGTTTGGCATGGTACATAAGCAGTTTACTTATTCAGCGTTTCTCCTAAAACCTGATTTAACTAATAGGTGACTGTGATTTACAAGTTTGGTTTTGAATTGTGATCATTTCTGTTTAGTGATATTTGAGATGTTTCACTTCGCTTTTGCATACCTAGATTCATTTCTTATGGTCAACAAAAATAAACGAAATTTTATTTCGGCAACTTATTGTAATACATCTTGTTGATGCTCTCCCGCACATGCCAATCTGAATACTGGAAAACGTATTACACTGATGAGGCAGTTTTTCGATAACAGTCACTCTCCAAATGTGTTTGCCGAAGTCACATTTGCCACACATGAAGTTTAGTATATCTTCGCACTTGATGTTGGTTAAACCTCAGTTAAGCCTCATTAAATGCTGTTTTTGTTATACATTTTTACAGTTTCGGAATGAATGAAGCCTAATAACGAAGTCATTCAATTACTACAAAGCCGTTGGACTTTTCCCTGTGCTAGAAATGGGGATAAGTTGTTTCCCACGATTCCGGTCGTCAGTGATCAGTATGTGACATGCACAAGAGGGAACTGGCAAATGTTATTGGACAGCAACATTAATGGACACCATGAAAAATTGACTACCTCCAGTGCTCAAGGGCAACAAGAACATTGAGGAATGGAAGCACAATACCTGATTCATGTGTGTGACCCGTTTGGATAACTGAATTCTAGTTACGTTTTTCTTGTTTTTTTTGTTGCTAACGTACCGGTAGCCGTCGTTGAAGTCGAGAAATCAAATGTTATGGTGTAATCTGACAAATTGAAGTAAAGACATAAGTTGGTACTAGTACAGATATGTTTCGTCTGATGTGGGGTAATATCATATTCAATTCCATGAATGAGGCTGGTTGCACTAAGGGTTGGAAGGAACATATGTAATGAAAGTCAGGGTGTTGCAAGAATTCGATCAATATATGTATGTCGAGTCAAATGTTTTCCATGGAGTTAAACATGAAACAAAACCAAAATACCCAGAAATGGATGCTTTTCACTTTGTATGCAGAGTGATAATGAAACGGGCCGCAAAATAATGGTAATTCCAATTTATTGTGGTTTTACAAACATTGCGGCATCATAACCTATGAAAGAATAATCTGAGTAGACTATAATTTTGGGGTAGTTGAATCGATGTTCAATGTGCGCAAACCACTTATTAATTCTTTGTTAGTCATTTTTATTCACATTTGTATAGGATTTTCGTTATCCGATTGTTTTCAAAATAAACAATAATACGCTATGGAATTACTTGTGATAATCGACAAACAGCACTGGAAAGCTGTTTTGTCCTGTTTTGGACTTGTCAACAGTGCGTACGTTTTGTTTTCCCGTCAGGACTCGAACGACGAACCATCAGGTTGGGACTTCTAACCCTTACCTTCGGGCTACACAGTGGAAGATCATCACCTTGTGCGAATGGCTCAAATAATTTTAAAAGTATCAAGCTTGGATTAGCCCAATCGATTGCTCAGGAGCACCAGGTGCACCCAACCCGAAGGTTCGCGATCCGAGTCCTGACAGGGATACAAAAGGTACGCACTGCTGACGAGTCCGAAAATGCTGTCCAGTGCTCTTTGTCGGTTACCTCAAACACTTCCATCGCATTTAAATTCAGTGTAATTGACGAAGTGTAACTCGGAAAATTACGTAAAGAATGAAGTGAATAGATGTGTTAATGAATCGGTGAATAGCAATGATCCTCATCGCTTTCAACAGTTTTACTTTGCACCCCTGAGCTGTTATTCTTTCATGCAACGCCCAGGTCCCCGTTGATAATGCAACTCACCACCACAATAATTGTGTTTTCTGCACCAAGAGGATCACAATCTCCAAAACACTCGATAAACCTATAGTAACCAGTTTAAACCCGAGTGTCGTAACGCGCATTCACACGATTGCTGTTCGATCAACCTCATCTAACGGTGTTCACTGCTCGCTTGCTTGTTTGATCAGAACCACGGTTATTCAAAACAGCCGATTCTTTGCATTCTGCAACAAGTTTCACAAGTACCAGAAATGTGATATAAGCACTGAATCTGTATCAAAGTTGTTTCCCACGTCATCTTTGTTGCAGATAATGCTGTGTCGTTGTTGCACTCTGTGTACACAATTCTTTTGTCACTCACATCTGACCCACTATCGTGTAGTAGCAAGGGGATTTTATCAAAATCATAACGGTAAACATGATGTTATTGCTGATAACTGGGGCCTTAGAAGAGTTCAGGTGTTTGTATCTGAGCACCTGCCGGCCGCAACCATCTATTGCATACCGATCTGACATGATCAAGTGATTTCACAGTTTTATGGTTCGTTCATTTATGTTCGTCCGGACTTGCAGGATGTAATTTGAATGGTCAGTAAAATGAAATAACCGATTTGTTCACTGTAAATAAATATTCATATACAGTGTGAGATACTTAAGAACGTTTGACACAAAAGCTTTGCGATAATGGGATATTAATGAAATAATACCGAGCAAGTCTTCAGCACACGATTACCCCAAAAAGTCAGGCACCGTCGTTATGTGCAGCTGCATATTTGTTACTTAGTATCATTGGTATGATACTGGAATTTTCATTCAAGCTTTTCCTACAGTAAAACCAGATCAATCTTTTGCTCATCCCTTCCAATCGTCGGGCGTTGATGGCCCGATGGTAGTCACTGAGTTATCACTCCGGGATATGTGTTCGAAACCCACCACGACCGCCTGACATTACCCATTGGGTATTGAACGGCAATCCTTTGATTGGCCGCTTCCCCCTTCTTGAAAGTTGCATCTTCGTATATCATATAAAATGACGTAAAATAAGAAGAAAAAGTTAATAAAAAAAGAGTACATAAAACACTTCTGTCTGCGTCATTGTGATTGGTTTACCATCCCATACCGAGTTGAGTGAATTTCACAAATTGAATTTTACAGATGACAGTAAACATCCTCATTGTCTCGTCCATTGTCTCCAACACTAACCACCACCTGAACAAATGCGCTTTTAGATTTCTACGATAGATCAAGCAGTATTCCGCCGACGTTTAGCTTTGTGTAATTACTGTTAACTAACAAGGCTGGAAGTCAAAACATCCGTGACATATCTTTGAACAACGACAAACCTGACCTTAATACATACTGGTTTTATCTATGGTGATGATATCAAATCAAATTATTCCTAATTTTACTTGCTTGTTTTACCCCAAAGTGATCCGCAATTCTGTGTATACTGTCGTAAGGCCGTCAATAACTCTGTCCTAATTTCATCACTCGGTGCTCGCCCTCCAACCACAATCTGGAAACACATTTATCGGATGTCTCGTTCTTACTTTACTTTGAGTTTGATCTGTTGGTATTTTGGACACCAATAGCCTCGACTCCAAGATACACATGTTGCGTTAGATGTTGGTGTTCACGACAACGATCCTCAGCTGAAAAGCATCGTCCTAATAAAGGGTTTTATTTGTTAACACCTTCAAAAGGCTCATTCTCAAGCGTGATGACGATTAAGGGATTTGCTTAAAATATCGCATTCTTCCGTAATCAAGACTTTTGCATGAACTGTATTGCACACTTGGAGTCGGCTATTCGGTGTTTTGGCAACAAACAATCCCATGACGACATTGCCTAATTTGAGGTAACACCTTTTATGTCTGCCTAACGAGTTCCAGTTTGTTTATTTAATAAATTTTTAGTATTCAAGAATGTGGTAGATCGCCGAGAAAACAGTTCTTTGCTTCTGAAGTGATTACTAACAGATGATGATATCATACGAGTTAGTTTTTGTGTGTAATCAGTTGGTGCTCGGTGGAGCAGAGCTGTATGCTACCGAAGCCATCTCCAGGTTCCGGATAATGGAATGACCGTCATTTCGCGGCTCACCGCCAATAAGGTGGGCTTAGGTCCCCCGAAAAAGCGGTAGGGGACGATCAGGTGCAGCTTCCTGGGATGTGGTGGGTTTACATCCTAGGAGGGCTTCTCTGCACAGAACACCACAAATATCTCAGGACAGCGCTGTGACGTAACAAATATGGGTCGCTGCCAAATGCTCACTACCCATTGTCGAAATCCAATGTTTCACAAGGTTGTCCAGAAGTGAGTGAACCAAAAACTGGTCATCGGCTCATACAGTACATCACCGCTGTCATGCTGCCCGCGCATAGTTTTGTTAACGCTAAAGTACACTTCTAAACAAGGCCTACTCTTGACCAAGCGATCGAGTGATAAAACAACCCACAACATAGAAAACCATGAAGTTTCCTTCTTTTATGATTATGCACTATAAAGCTTCCTCATCCAGTAAAAAAATGTTGCACCGTTCACAGTATCATGTTTCCCCACTCTCCCTTATTTCAACTTGATCCTGTTTTACGTACCTTTATCTCTCTCGGGTTCTTCTGACTAAGAATATTGCCTCCGGTGGACATTCTGTCGTTGTTCTTTCGTAGTGTACTTCTTCTGTCGTCCCGAAAAAAATCCATCATCTGAGGCTCTTCTTTATCCTCGATTTAGCTTCAACCTAACCACATTTACTGTGCATACCCTGATGCATATGGGGCAAGAGAAGTGTTTAACTAGCCCGCACGAGTCCCTAACGATTGATGTGTGTTGCATCCAAGAAACTCGCATTGAATACATCAGCTCCATTATTCGATTGACGTCTCCATCAAACCCATCAGTGAAGTTTCTCTTAGACCTCCGTGAGGGACCTAAGACTGCGGATTCCGGTTTTGTTGGCGTGGATGTGGCTCTTACTGATAGACCTGACGCCGCACTCCTTGACTGGGTCACAGTAGACAGTAGGTTGTGCGCAGTGAGGTTCAGATGTTTGTGCAAAGTAAATAACCGCCGGACCGATAGACGGACCTTGTTTGTCGTGTTGGCATACGCTTCCATGGACTGCATCTAAGATGCGGTAAAAGTTGAATTCGACCAAAAACTACACTACCTCTGTTCTTCTTGTCTCTCGGAAAAAGGGAGAACGGCTGTTGACCCTATATTTTGGCCAGTGTCTATTCGTCACCAGTACGAACTGCAGACATTACTTTGCGTCTGCCCGCCTCAAGTAGGCAGCGACCGCAAGTCAACCACATCGCTATAAGAAACAAATGGCGGGGATGTATACTGAACTATCGATCACATTGATGTAATTTCTTTTAATCCGACTACGCATTGATATGCGCCAAGCTGTCTACGTACTTCAGCGGGCGTTCCAAACGCACTACACAACGGAGGTTAGGCCATAGCAAGCTGCTCAAACCAGCTTGTCGAAACGCGTTAGATGATAGCTATAACCAACCCTACCAAATGTTATCATTCTGCACTGATTGCTTATTAGGAATGCATTGCAGTTCACTGGCGTGACACCCTCGATTTCTGCGCAGTCTCTATGCCTTGTTGACGCACGCCGATTAATACCAACCAGCAGCACGCATATTGAAACAGAACTCGTGACGAGCCATCAGTTTAACACAAGGCTACACCTAAACCGCTAGATATAGTGGAAATGAAGCATGCTGCCGCCATGGGATATTCCCGTAAGCTGTTCAAACTCATCTGGGTCAACGATAGAAAAACCCTGGGAAATAATAATGAAAAGACCTGCAAACATGAAGGCTAGCCCACTCATAATCATCAGTGACGTCTTGCACGCTAGGCGATGCTCTTCGAGGCGCAATTTACCTAGTCACTAGCCTCAACTTCTCCCACAGCTGTTCTAGCACACACTCCATGGTCTGTTTAGACAGAACTAACTTCTAGCTTTGCGATGTAACAAAGCGCTAGGCCAGGTGGTCTTTATATGCACTATTTAAAGACGGTGATTTAAGCTTGTTAGAGAATGAGTGGCTCTGCTCTGTAAAGTCTGTTGAGGAATGGAGTACCTGAGAAGTATGTGTCGTCACACCTCAGCTCTGTTTAGGGTCCATGGCCAATTTTCACTACCCTTCTACATCTCCACTACAGGCGATACTATATTCCCGTTTCTTTTTGATTTTCCCACAGAAGATGTTCTACAGAAAGATTTGTCTTGTCTAGCAAATGGTGAAGTAGAAGTGCTCCTCGGAAACAAAGCTTCGTGCTGAAGGACTTTGCGCTCTGTGTCAAATACTGCACCCGGAGCAGTAGTTATGAGATCGTCCTGTAAAACAGCACCCATCAACTACACCCATCGTTAGTGACTTACTTGAGCGCCAGAATGCTCCCTTGTTTTGATGAACACTTAGGGAGCTACTTTGATTACTATCTAATGTTCCTCCAGTTCTTCGCCAGTCGGTTGAACCGGTAGATAGTCAGAGAGCTCCGTTTCGCAAGTTAATTTGCAACTAGTACTTACATTTGTTTCTGTATATTTGCTGCACTAGGCATTCTTGTGGTAGTTTACTGGGCGTAGGAAGAAGCTGGCTCGTATCAAGGCATAGAAGGTATCCTTGGAGGTTGACCAATGAGAGGGGCCGACTTCATTAGATCCTCGCCTGCGGCAAATGAAGGTGTGGGAGTCAATTTCTGTCAAACGTTGTGAAGAGATAAGCGGTATCAATGTTGTGGGAGGTCAGTTCTTGCGCGAGTTGGTGCATGGTAGGAACAATCCGTGGCCAATGCAGAGTTTAACCTAGGCGCTCTTTTTTTGTCCTACGGATTGACTAGCACTGCATGTGAACCCAAACGGGACCCTTCTGATTCATCCATGGATCTCACGTGAGCATTGCAGTCTCCACCGATCGCTACGATGTACGTCGACGGAGCACTTTGGAGCAGCTGACAAAAATTATTGTAGTACTCATACTTGATTTAAAATGCATTAGAATCGATCGGTGCACACAGACACAGCTAATAAGCACCGACCCTTCATTCTCTATTTGTTGACCCATACTTCATTGTCATGACGTATAGCTCAAAATCGGTAACTGAATGGAATCAGGTCGAGAAACGCATCCAGCCTTGACATTTAGCGTAATCCAGAAATCTGATCACCGTGATCGTTAGATTCCAAATAGTCTGAAACACAAAGAGTCCTTCGGACGAGGGATTTACATTTTTTTTTGGACTGTCGGTGAATCAGTATGGAAGATAGGATCAGCAATTCTCGAAAATCATTCATTTTTTCTTCACCGACTCCACTATCACACCAGTATCACAATCTGGAGGCAATTTGGCCGGTTGTGTTCGCCGGTCTACAGACACCTGCGTACTCTCTAGCTTGCATTCAAAATAGATCAATTAATCGTTTTGTATTGTACTCGATTTGCACAGTACAGTAGCCTTTAGCATAGTTTCCATAAATTTGTGAACCAACACACACATGCGAATCTGACAAACGCGAGGTCGTATCGAGTTCGAGTGTGTGCAGATCGCATGAAAGCGACTGAACAGAGTATTACCAGTCAAAGTGGAAGTACTCGCGGAGGGTGAGGGCAGAGGTGGACAATGAAGTAGGAGAAAAAATATGTTCTATGTGCACCGTGAATTTGATTTACGAAGAATAATGAAATCGGCCGGAGCGCAAGTTCACGTATGCTTATGATTAATGGTATGGAATCAAAAACATTACATTCTGCATGAAACTCGCATTGTGCTAATGCCCAACAGATCATGCAATCGGATGTTCACAAAGTCGTCAGTGTTGAACTCTGGAGCGCGAATATTTTGTATAACATTAATAACCGTGTATAATAACAGCACGTCGTGTTGCGTTTGTTTAAATGTGAAGAAAAAACGCACACAATGAAAAATGGACACCTTATGAACATTTTGGTAGTTATAGCAAGAATGAATACAATTGTTATCACTTCGAATGGCGACCAGATATTCTCATGGCAGTACACCCAACCTGGTAGTGTGGAGTTTAACTCGTGTGATATATTGCCAAGTCACAATATCAAAACCTTGAAAAGCTTGAAAGCTTGGACGAGTGTTCAATCAAGTTCACGAGTGAGAACAAACGACTCATTGGGTGTTTCAATAAAAGTGGAATAACCTTTAGTTTTATCTTATACGCCATTAAAGGTAACACGCATATTCGTGTAACAAATCCGTTAGCCTGCCGGTTGGTTTCCGTATATGATAAATGTGTATCTGTGAGATGCAGGGGTTTATTTTGTGAAACAGTCGAGCAATGTGTGATGAACAGCGTAGTCATGTATCGTTTACTCCAGTGGGATCAACCCCATCCGCGGTGAATGGGTGAGCCCGATTCCGGGTCAATCTCAAATTCAACTCTCGATTATTTGGTGGACACTGGTCGTGGTGATAACCCAAGCGAAACACTCAGGATCATTTATCTATTAATATTTTTGAATACACTCGTTGGTCATGGCCAAAATCATTCATTTCAAACACTTGAACACTGAACTATCTGCCCCCAGCACCTTATCTCTCCTGGGTCTAGAGACCCACCCATCTACCTATTCACACAAAGAAATCCATCGGAACTGAGTCAACCGACTAAAGTGATATAACCAACCATCCCGGTAGCCCATGTCTAATAAAACGCTGTTCAACAGACACACGGTGACGAATTTCACGTCAGTTGATATTATCCACTGACTATCAGGTTTTCTCATCAGAGATAATTTGTAGAAACATGATTTTCGATTGCTAATTTTCAATTGTGATTGCGGTACACGTGCAATGTTATTTTGCATCAATTACCTACATTCCATCCCTGCAATCGCACTGGTTGAATAGGTTTAAGCATCAAATGAAATCAAACCTGTGTTCAAAGTGTCTGTTGTGAGTTATTTGTTTTATTCTTGAAATGCTGCTCACAGGTTGTTTTCTCCGTAGTCGAAATATTAAATTAGAGTAATCCCCCTATAAGGTGGTGGGAGGCGTTGCAGAACTCGAAGCTTTGAATACAGATTTACTTACTATCAGTGTTTGAGATAAATCACCGTAGGGCTTGTGCCTGTCAAGATGCAATATTGTTTGGTAGTTCAGCGTTCTATTATATCACTGAACAATGCAAATTCAATTCAGAAAGGTTTCACTCNATATGCCGAATTATTCACACATGTAAGCAAACAGACGAATGCAACTGACTACATATCACATTTCCATCGAATAACCGAAAAGGCAAGCAATGCGTTGATGCCTGTGAAACGCAAAGGCAAATGGAGCTGCAAAGTTAAGAGACTGTGAACGGCTCCTTCGCGCCTTCTGAGTTTTATACCCGTCATTGTGTGAAGAAATCAGCTCGACTGAAAATCGAATTGCGGACGTCACAGATGGAACGCAACCATGCCATCCATCTGCCAGGTGATCAGACTGTTTCTCTGTGCCTCTCACCCAGTTTTTCGTCCTAAATTTTTAATTGATGAAATTATTCTTTTGTGGTATTTGACCTAATTCAGCACCAATAATTAGTTACTGTTGCGTGTGTTCCAAAAAATAGGTGGTTTCACACAGTGGAATATTTTCAAATTCGTGCAGTGGTGGACACCACCTGCATCAAACGTGTTGTGGCACTTCATGGATTTGAGAAACATCCAATATACTCCAAAAATATTGATTTAGTTTCCGTATTGATATAGTATCACCTATTTGCATTTAATCAGCTGGACACCCCATAAAATTCGAGTTTTCGCAGTGATAAATCAATTCGGTGGTGCAGTGGACTGGAGGTTCTTTGTTTAAATACTGTCAATTCTACAAGATTGATGTCGTACTCCATGCTTGGTATGCAGTAGCCCACCTCCGGTTTGCGGCAATTTCCGAAACTGTGTACAGCTTTTAAATAAACAGCGTTCACAATTTCTACACCGGTATCATTTCTACTAGTAGTGATGTATTTTCGATATCCACACATTTGATTGAGCTGTTCGGGAAAGGAAAAAGGTTCGAACAATTTCACAGAATACATCGAGAGTAACAAAAGCTTGATGAACATGCTCGGGTTTAGTTATTCATAATCATGCCATTACACAACAACGTATTGTTCTGATCTTCCTCCAAACGTGCGCCCGTGTAAGTTCAAGTAAAATTAATCACAATTTCTAATGGGTTAGTGGTTTCACACGTGTTGGGATGAATGGAAATGGGCCAGAACATGCCACGCTACACAAATACAAGCTGTATTCATATATAAATCAATATTGTTTCGTACTGAAGGACAAAGTACCTGGCTATGCAGCCTCATTGTGTATCCACACCTAACGATTTCTGTGGGAGTGTCCAACCAGGAGCTTATCCTATCGCGTTCGCGGAATTTCTCATCACTATGTCTTGAGGTTTTTATTTAGATTTTACAGTTTTAATTGGTCTGCTTATGAATAAATGAAAACTAGCTTGTTCATCGCGCTGTTGTTATTCACGATGCAAAATCTGGTGTTGATTTATCTACCAATATAGTGAGATATGGAGGGAAATATCTGAATAATTCAAGAGCGTCTGGTTTTGTATACTTGTGAGGTATCAATATGCAAATTCAAAATGTGGATCACTGTGTAGAAAAAGCGTTTAAAATTCATTCACAGTAAATTACTTGATCAACAGAAATTGTCAAAAGATGTATGAGAGTGAGCTAGCAATATTCTTGTTGGAACGGATGGCATCACCACGCTTTGCACTGTGTCATCTAGCATAATCGAAACTGGTTGTTGTATAAAACCGAAATTTATCCAGAAAACCGGTTTCATGATTTAACAATCGACAGCTCATAGTCAACTGAGATTTCTCATAGCCCGTTTAATTTTATGCACCAGATTGTATGCAGATTGTTTATTCTTATGCCGTGGTAATGAATACCTTCTTCCACTGTTTGTCTAGGGGCCCTTTTATCCAGGGTCGTCCTTTCCTGGTCCTATTAATCACCTTCCCATCACTGTCACGTGAACAGAGATGTACTTTAATCTTACCATTGTTTGACCACCCCTTCTCCCACCCTCGGACCTTCGCACCTCTTTTCTGCCTGTCGGATTTGCAATTTGACTGCTATCTGAGTTTTAAGTACACAGGTTTATCTGCAGCATTCCAGTGCAAAGACCACGTGACCGATGTGTTTAGTTTAAACATGATGGAATGCCTAATCATGATATTGAAATAAAAATTATCCATAATCAGTTCATTGAGTTATAGGCCTTTAAGTAGCAATAACCTGCGGCTGATTGTGAAATTTCTTGTTTATTTATTCGCATTACTTTCAAATAGATTCCGTCAGGCTGGCATGGTTGATTACTGTGGTTGTTGTCAAACCCGTGTGAACTGGAAAACATGAATTTCGGTCCTCTGGCAGGATGGGATTTGGGTGTGCAATGGGAAGCAATCAACAAAACCGATTGCATGCAATATGTTGTTGTTTCGTTATTACCTCATCCATTTGGGTGAGTCACCAGCAACTCCCAGAACTACCGTGGCAAGGGTTATTGCTCTTTCAGCGGAGGTATTGCACCATAATGGAATAAACACAACAAATCAAACTCTATGAAATGTGTGCTGAGTACTTCTTCGTCATGAGTTTCACTCCTTGAGAGAATAAGTCCCGACAGGGACACAACAAGTAGGGCTCGCTGGCGAGTCGCAAATAGAACGAAACGGCTGTCGAGTGCCTTTTATTGGTTATTACAAGCATTTAAATTGCGTCTAAATCAAAACAGCTAGAACCTGGAAACTTCAACCGGAGATGAACGCTTATTGTTAGTTGTCATTTTCGAGTGGCTAGCTTTATCGCCTCCACCGATCGATCACAGCAAATTGTTAGGTATTCAAAATGCGGAATCGCAATTGTTTAACACCACATCGATCATTTATCTCGGATCCTTGCAAGTGACGAGCAGAATAAACAAAATAAATATACACTCAACTGAAAATAATTTCTCTGTAAAACGTTCATTATTGCGCAATGCACTTTAGAAGCGCATTAGTGTTGCCACATTACTCACATATTTGTACGTCCGATTCAGCAGCGTATCTCGTCTCACACACCGATTGGCTACGTTTGCGCAACAGATCGCAACGATTTCATTGTTGGCATCGTTATTTCGCGATCATGGCAACTTGGAACAACAGTGTTCCACGAACTGAAGCATAAACACACACGAATGTGAGTGTGGTGGCAATGAGTGGTGCGCAAGTGGTACACAAATCACGTGAAACATAGTCCTCCCCAACACCGTTAACCAAAAGGCACCGTCCACATAAACCATACCACACCGTATTTTGAGTGAGAATGATCACCATAAACTTATCTGTATACCCAAGCTATATTATCCTTATTTTGTGAACGTTTTGATAAATCAACGGGTGTTTCACCTTGGATTTCACTTCTTCATGACAATGTTCCGGCTTGTCTGTGAGTAGGACGATTTCCGATTTGCAGCAGCGTGATACATTTTCCGTTGCACTATAAACGATGAAATGCAGTCTCTAACGTAATGTTTTGGATCGGTGATTTGTTCAGTCCAAATCTAAATATGGGAGCATTACTCAATGGCTCTATACGTGGTTTGATCCATATTGGCGTGCTACGGAACAACGCTACGTATTGTTTCTCCAAGGCCTTGACTGTCACCTGATTTCCTGTCTGTCTAAACAACCCTGCGTGTGCAGTTGATTCACTGTTCTCTTTATTTACTATGAACATGATTCACGTGATTTGTAGATGGCACGTGATGGATTTGGTTATTGTTTTCCAATTTAAGCAGCTGAANGCTGAAGTGACAGAAAAATGTATTTCTTTGAACACATCCTAGTGGGAAATTCTCTAAGAAGTAACGAAGGGTAAAATTCGTTCTAAACGGATAGTCATTCCACGGATGGGCGGAGAACAAGTAACGTCATGATTACATTGTGCTTCCTTCATAATATTTCCAAATTTAAAAGGGAGATATCATCGACGTGATCACTATGCGTGTCGAACTGATGATGATCGGTGTTTTTTTCCTGGTCTTGGTGTTCTGTATCGGAGGAGCGTTAAACGCCTAAAAAACTATAGTTGACCACAAGGCAGAATACGGGTACACGATGACATTTCTCAATGTTAGCTATGATAAGCACTATACGTTGTGGAAGTCAAGTGACATACGCAGTTCCTTCATCGAATAGCTGATATTGTTTGAGCTTATCTGTCTGGTCTTGATTATTGGTAAACACACTCAGCTGCGATGTTTAGCTGGACTCAGACAGTAGCATTGTTCATAAGGTACAGCGTTGTATGCCTTTTTCGGATTTCATTTTAAAATACTATTTTCATTTGCAAACACGGTGGTAGAAGTGAGGACATGGTACCGCATCTTTCTATTAGAGAAGCCAAAGTTTTGAGATTACCTGCAACTGAAGAATCAGTGCCGCCTGACAGTAGAATCGAATATAGATGGTATTCAGTACATCGTAACCCCACTAAATCCGAGGTAAAGAAGTTTATGTTCGTTATATTAACGTGTAATGGTACGTATCAGTTAACCCTATAGCTCTACTACTTCCTTATACTTCTATATGTTATATCACTAGTATACTACACTTAGACACGCAGCTGAGATACAGTTTCAGACTTGGAGACTTATTTATTTGAAATGTTTCATTCAGAGGCCATTTAATCTGATGCTCAACATGTGATAGCAGTTCCATTTCGCCTTTTCGCCGGGCTTGGCAATTTCGTTGCTAACATTTCATCACCAGTCAAGACGAGAATCGTCAGTGCTTGTGAAGTGACTGCATAAACAACAGCAGATCGCTTACGGTTAAATCTCAAAAGAGCTGCTCGTCTCCAAAGTTGTACTATGGCTAGATTTTACACATTGGCCAACGATCAGCTGAGTTTCACAGCACTGGAGTAATTGGTCGAAAAACTCATCGGTTAACACGTGCTCTCTTGTGAGATGAATGATTCAACTTCTCGCTGTCAACATCCTGCGAGGCTAGTATATTATGAAAACAAGAAGGAATAATCCTCGGTGAATAGTGAGTGCTTTAAGAGTCATAGGTATTTCCACCTTCTTGTCACCGGTTCCGTGTAGGTGTACTATTTGTGATTTTCAGTGTGTGTGCGTGTGGGTAATTTTTTAAACTTTCGACATACCTGAACGAAGATATGAACACAGACACCATGAGTAATGTAAACCTAAAAGATGAAGTGAAACAACCATCACACAGGGAGACCGTGTTTTAACATTACAATTGTTATCAACATAAGACGGAATGGTTTTCATTACATCACACATGATTCTGAATCCGATTCTCTTTTTATGACCGCCATGCATTTGTTTGATCTAGTAGCCTTTGTAAAATGCATAACTGCTCGGTTTTAAACAGTCACATTCTCAGCCAATTAAGAGGAGACTGGGAACATTTGCATGGTGTGTTTGAGGAAATATGATTTTGCTCTAACTTACATAAAATGACTGTTAAATTTTCGGGTTGTGCAAAATACGTTTTCGATCAATTATTTATGTTGCGATTATCCGCTTTTATTCAACAATTGGAGGTTGGAGAAAAAGGGTGGTCGATCGGTGTTCAGTGAACGCTTTTCCAGTAACGGGCAAAGCACATCCTGTGCACGAATCTAGGTTTACCGTTCCTGTTTTATCTGCTTATATTGGACCTCTAACGTCTGATTACATAAGTGATTAAATACAGTATTTTATATTCGTTATCACATTCTGTATGACTGGTCTAAATGGTTACATCATGTGCTCATTTGATTACGATTCCACTATGTGCTAGGTGTTATATTTAAATGTATTTCGCACACTATGAGTCTTCATTAGTGAGAACCAGAAGGGGACAAATGTATCGTTCTGCATGACTGAGATGTCAAATTCTCTTTCTAACTGTCGACAACTGTATGTAGATGACCTGTCAAACGTTTTTCTCACATTCCTCTCCGTGTCACGCTCCTATGGCAATACTGGGTTGGAACCAGGGGTGCACTCTGTATTCCGAACTGAAAATGTCATCTGAAGTTTTCAAATGAAATGTAAAATGGGAATCCGCTACATAGGTGTTGTAGGTGGGGCACTTATGAGGCTACGTTTATAGCCATTTTGGTAAATGCTATAATGCGTTTCCTGTGTTTTTCTGAAGATAAATAAACAAAGCCGTGGTTGTTAAACACGTCTCCATATGAGCTTCAAACCATATTACTTGGAGATAAATTAACTTGTTTCTTATTTCGATTGTAGCTTCACTTACCCTCCACCCCCCTAATTATTGGCGCATGAAGTGAAGAATTATACGACACATTTGACAAGTTGAGATATTCTGCAAATATACTAATCACAGTAATACATAAGCTGCTTAATATCTTTATTGAGCACATTCTGTCAATGATCTCAGAGTGACACGTATATTCAGTGGTTCATAATCACCACACAACCGTGTCGATCTAGTGGAAGCTCAAATACCCAAATGATAATCAATCCCGGCACCTCACGGACAAAATGCAAGCACACTACCCATTCCGGCAACTCATTACACAGCCTTTTACTTTTTCTATGCCCGATGATTGTGACCAGTATTTTTGAGGTTCTTTCAGGCATACCAACGCGTTCATTCGCGGCCATGACGCTGTTGAAACATTCCGAATGCGGGTACTTAGTGAATTGCATTAGTGGACAGGTTGGTCCTATACATACATTATCTGTGTGCGGGAAGATCTAATGAGACCCGACCGGGTCCAAACAGCTGCACCGTTTTTTTCTCGAATGCTTCACACTAAGTTTTCTCTACTATGTGTACGTCAAAATTCACTGACAAATATAATTAAATCATCCACTGCTCCCACTTAACTGAAAACGAAGTTTAACCCAAGGATGAACTTTACGAATAAATCCAATATGGCTTTGTTCCCGTTTTGTATCATTCTTGGTACACAACTGTGATCAGGCAAACCAGAGGATAATAGTAATCTACTGTGAACATTTGACAAATTCTGCTTCCATGTGTTTGAGAAACATATGTTCATTTAGCGTTGGTTAGACTTTCACGTGCCATCCCTCTATTGCTCCCAGAGATTTGCGTAAATTTTAACAAAAATCGAATAGTTTACTTCCATTAATATCTATGCAGTACAGAAGAAGTACAATAAACTCACACTCTTCCGTCATTCCTGAAGGAAATCTAGATTATGAGAATCTGAGTGGGATCATTTTCCATGTAGAATAATAGTCGTCCCCCATAACGCGTGGCTAGGAATCCAAATTCGGAGGTCACAAAATATCTTTTAAGAATGCTGCATGTGTCTTTGTTCACAAGATTACAGTGCTAGAGAATGAAATGCAATGAACAAAATGAGCGCGTCGTTCGAAAAGGTAGAACTTCGACTTAAATTATTTATATGCAGTCTGGTTTTTATCGCAACAGTGATTTCAGGCGAATCATCTCTTGGGGCGCTTGTCTCATGTTATAGTTTATCTACCTTGGCGAGTTCACCTCATAAAAGAACTATTTCGGAAATACCTGTACTATTGTTAATGTGCACATCGCCTAAGGTTTATGTTCCACAGGCACAATCCAATTCGGTCAATTCTTTGTTATTTTCCACCGTGTTTGCATTGGGACAGCCATCAGTAGCACGCATCTTGCTTCCAGAGGCTGATCGATGTGCTGGGTTGCCCGAATGGGTGAATTGAGTTAATCGGAATGCTTTTTCCACAGAGTGCATCAGGGAAGGAGTAGTGACAGTCACATTCAATTATTCTTCCCTGGTTGAAGTTCCCAAACAGTTTGTTTTTCCGAGTGCCGGAAAGCGTGAGTTCGAACGACGAGAATACGTCGCCCATGCAGTCCGACGAAAGTCAATAGTCATCCATCAAAAGATTTTCAAAATTGATTGATGTCAGACCACGGAGGATTGACTGTTATCTTTATACGGAACTCCGTATTGGCCTTCTCTTTTAGTCGTTGAGTAAGTTTGTATTTGAACACTACACTCGGTAGCAATCATCTGTACGAAGTATGCGTCCTCGTTGTTTCTCCATCTTAATTGATTACATCACATCCATTTTTTCGAATCGGTCAGGAGGGAATATGTTTTCATCTGCCAAATCAACAACGAATAAATAGCTTTATTTTATTTTTATTCTCGTCTAATTTTCGTCCATCTGGGTTTAGTTGAAATAATAGAAGTGTGAAATCGATCATGCGAAATGAGATCAGACGGGCGAGTTGAAGACAACAAGGTTTCCAGAGTTCAGTAACTCAGCATATCCCAACCGTCATCTTACTGACTGCGATCAACAACGGACAAAATCGCGAGGAAATCCATGAAAAACAGAAGATAACTATTCAAAAACAGCAGCAATAACAACACTATCACCATCAACAACAATATCGGCGTCTCATACTAAACTCTAGGACAGCCATTAGCGATAAAATGGATGTGTTACTGCCCACGACGCTCATAACACTTGGAACCGTGGGTTGAGATCAGAAGAGAAATAAACTGGCAGTGGTTAACCAATATCATTGTAAAAGGAGGTTGATAGGTAGTAGCAGTTGCCAGATAAAGACGGTATTTGGTTCATGAATGGACACAGAGGATTGCATAAGATAAATGTTCACATCATCGCAGTCAGGGATCTATTACAGATAAGTATTACACTGATAATATTCAGAAAAGAAACGTGAACGGTCCCAAGAATACTACAAATCATCTACAACACTGCCAAGTGTACATTTGTCATACATACTTGACTTTTATTGCCTCCCATAAAAAGCAACTTACGTAGGACAAATTATCCCCTACCGCGGCCAAACACATGTGAGGTGATTGCAACTGGGATGCGTCGATGGGCTGTGTAAAGTCGCCCTTTAGGCAACCTGAAATAGTTTGGTCAGATATCTGGAAATGGTCAAGTGGACAGTGCAGTTCTAATCTGCTTGCGTGGTCCCGAGTTCGATCCTAAGATGGCTCGTTGAATTCGCTTTAAAACGAGAACCAAAAAGGTAAAAGCAACCTCGGTTTAATGCATATGCTTTCAATTCGCATTTGCTTTATTGCACAGACACAAACATATATATATATATTTTCGTCACAATAAACTTGTTTGCAGCAACGGGTGATTTTAGATAGACAGATATTATGTTTCCATCCCAGAGATATTTAGCTTCTATAACTTATAGAAGAATTGAAAGTTCTGATATTCATTCCAGTTTTGGGCGCACCGGCTCACGTCTCCTATCAGTGATGCACTGAACTGCACTGCCAACTGTTGAACACCAGTTAAAAAAACTATACATGAAATTCCATCCATTTAGGATTAAATACCATTCTTTCGTATGGACAAATCCAGATGATTACATGTCTTGCCTAAATACATGACAATCCTAGATATGTATGTTGGATGCGTTTACACTAAAATGTCACTGACGCAGGCGAATGTCATTTCTGACTTAAAATAATTACCTAGTTTTGATTTGTTCAAAGTCAGTACCATAGATCGAGCAACTAGGAATGCTCTAATTACCTTGTAAATGCATTATTGAATACCAGTTGTTGCAGGTAATACATACTGTCCTAAAAATAGTAATATTCAGAGCCACTCACCGCATATATTTACCGCAAAAGACTCGGTAACATTTACGATTGTTACATAGCGTTTTCATGCTGTCGTTTGATAGGTATGAAGTTTCAGAAGAATCCAATAGTTATAGTGATAGATCACAGCTTTCACGCCGTTCGTTTGCAGGTAAACAATCCAGGTACCAGCTAGTCTTATCCACCTCAAAAGATTTCATCTCAGCAACGTTCGGCTCGTTCAATAGCATCCTAATGAACAATCCATTTCAGTGTTCGATTTGCCTATTTGACTGTCAAACTATTCACTGCTTAATTTTACTGTATTGCGTTTATTATTTTGTATTTTATTAGAGCTTCAGTAATTTGTAAACAAGATTTTTGGAACAAGTAATGGGATTATAGTTGCGTGCATAAAGGTCAACGTGTGAAGGATGGGTGCCATCAGATACAATTTCGTCAACAAACATCAAGCATGCATCAATATGAGCATAACAAGTATTGTCAATCAGAACAGATAAAGGATCTGAGACAGCCCGGTTGGCTTGCAATTAGCATTCAGCCAACCAGGGACAATCACACAGGAGCAGTAAAGTGGTATAAGGAGAAGAAATTGTTTGACAAATCTCCCATGACCAACTGAGCAGAACATATGTGACGACAGATTTTTATCTGGAAGCAGCGACCTTTCGGCTTGGGAGCAACAGATTCGGTATTTAAAGACAAGTGAAGAATACTTTCAGATTAGACACCTAAGTAATTCACGTGGCTGTTCCTGTTCATTGGCTTTCCCTTGAACTGTACACCATCGAAGGGAGATGGGGAACAGTGAATAGGATCAAGGTTAGAAACGGAAAACGCGGATTATGTAACGAGATGGGATGCGTTTGTGTTACATGCAGCCAGTTCCAGTTGGTTAGAAACGGGAACGCAAATGCCGATATCATCAGCATCTTTAAATTTCCTACAAGAGGAGAAAAAGCTAAGTCATTGATATAATTCGTAAGAAGATGGATGGATAAGACAGCACCTTGAAGTACACGCGAGCAATTGAGTGATGCGGTTGACTGTCTTCTTCCCCATTTGACATACTGACATCTTTGCAAAAAGTCGTCACTAAGCCAATGAAGAAGAGAAGCGGCACAACCAAACGATTGGAGCTCGGTAAGTGAAAGGGAACTGGGAACCGAGTCAAAAGCGGAATAATAAAAAGAAATGCACAGTGCAAAAATATTCGGCTTTCTCGTTCGGGTACTTACAGATAAAGTGAACGAGAGATGAAACGGCATCCAATATAGAGCGGTCATTTTTATATGCAAACTTATAAGTTGCATCGGGAGTGGTGAGAGATAAGTGAAAATAATGTAGCACCCTTCACCACGTCACCTTCAAATCAGTGACGGTGAAAGTAATAAGTATGACATTTTTTCGCCACGGGGGACCTATGTCGTTGTTTTGGGGATAGGCACCAACAGTCCAGCACTTCAGTTGTCTGGGCCAGATGCGGTCGACACCTTGCGAGAAAGCATGTGTTTGTACATTTCATTGGAGGATTTGGGTTTAGGCGGAGAATTCTAGCCAGTGTAACAGGGACTAGTATCATAGGAACATAAATGAATGAGTGTAGTATTCAGTTATTTCCATCCCTATGGAAGAAATGGAAATCACTTTCTTCCACCTGCAGAGTAGCTTGATTTTATGTAACACAGATTTACAGTTCCTCGTCTCAGAAAACTGACTTGGGTAAGGGGAATCCAATCGTTTTATTTCAACCTTAATCGGAAAGAATAGTTGATCCATTTCTGCTCTCCAGCCTCATTTAAATGTACGTTCCTTTTCACGATGAAGGACTTTAGGATCAGGTGTTGATAATCGACCATGTTATATGGAACAAACTTCTCCGGGACAGTACGTGTCAAAACACAGTTTAACACGTCTGTTAGAAGTGCCATATAGGGCAACCAGATTGTGTTTGAAGGAAAACAGACAGTATCTACTTTCAGAGGTTCTCTTAGCAGCGTACAATTTTCTGCGAAAAGATCTCGCTGACGGTATATGCTTTGGTTGCTTCAAATAAAAGTGTCCTGAGAGCCAGTAAATCTTACGTTTGATCAAGATCACTTTAAATCACTTGTGCCTAAGGGGGCAAATCAAAATTTGATTGAAAATTTGACATGGTTATTTCTTAATATGTAATTTAGATAAAGGGTTCGTCTAGTGGGTTCAAAAATTAAGTCACTGAGGTTTGAAGAACACTGTAGGGTACAGGAGGGTCGTGATTGAAGTCACTTACTATTAAACGCAAGCTGTCAGCAAGAGATGGTACAATAACTGATAGAATCTGTCAATATCTGATAACCTATAATAGGGTACATTGTGATGGCTATGAAAGGAAAGCGGACAGGTTTTGGGTGACAGAAGACAGTCAGGCAATGAATGTCATTTTGTGGATACTTAAAAATTACTTTGGACTTGGCACTTCACTTGAGGTTGATGCAGGTAAACACACCACCTTCCCAGTTTATTACTTCATATTTGTTCACCGGCGAAATTTAAAGATCATTAAAAGGTCACCCTCAAGTTGATTTTCGAAAAGTTCGTAAGTTCATGTCAGGAAAACGTATAACCGTTATCCCACAAATGAGCTAACTGCGCGTAAAATGTTTATCCAAACGCCATTACGTATATCATTTTCGTACAAAAATGAGGGGTTCATTGAAAAAATACTGAAAGGATTTTATACATTTCACTTTGCGTTTGTTTCATTTCAACCTTCTGACAGAACTCTCAAATGACATCGGATTCAGCAGTAACCGTGCAAAGTTACCGCCTCAGAATGAGTGACCTTTCTGTGTCACTGCCATGAGTAGAACACTTTCCAGTGGACAAGCTTTGGCGTCTGAAAATTGAAGGCTATGCACACTGCGGACACACTGAATCAACGCTCGTCTTTTGTGTAATTATCTGGAGGTAATTTTCCGGGTTCGGTCCGTCAAAATTTAATGTGTTCATTATTGTAGCAGAGACATTTTCACTTGGTTTGCTAGCGTCTTGTGGTTTTCAGTCCTCGAAAAACAGGTCTCACATTGAAGTTTCGTGAGCGCTATTCCGCTTCGCGTTTTCCGGTATTGAATTCGCGTTCGGTTTCCAAAAGTTCGTTATACTGTTTGATTTTGATCATTTAATCCGGAGGAAATTTTGATTTGAAAGATATGAATCCCAGAATTGGGTGTCAAAGGCATCAAGTTGCTGTGTCATCTTTCTCTGAAAATTCATTCAGGTGGCCCAATGAATGAAGTTTTCCGTTCTACTATGATCGCTCAATACATCGCGACAAAGTAGGTCTTTAGCAGCAACATCAGTTTGCTATCTTGTTTGAATTGTATTATACTTAACGAAATGATTCGAGCCACATCCTCATCATCTAAAACTCTTTTTTGAAAATCAATGGCATCGATCAATTTTTGATCCGGTAGACTTCGATCTGGTTATGAAATTTTCAATTCATTATTTCACCGTAAAATTAAGGTTTTTGTTTAAATGCAATCGTTTTCATTTTCCTTTCGTCAGCTTGCCGGGATCTGTGATGCAAAAGATACAGTCTGGCAATATCCAGAGTTTGACCACCAGGGTCACACCATGATTGCTTTACTACATTCCAAGTGCACTCATTGAAGGTGAACGCTGAGAGGAGAGGAGACGTTTGTATGATAGTGTTGTACATTT